>CAMOHE010048901.1:0-59618 GCA_946598075.1 Artocarpus hirsutus | reverse complement strand
AATCAATGACGTCATCACCCATTAGAAAGAAAGGGAGGGGGAACTAAATAGGCAAAAAAAACCATATTCCCATTAATCAAGTATGCTGTCCTATAAATAGCCATAGAAAAGCTCCAATTCTTTTGCCTTTCACTAGTTTTATCTACTTTTTTTGTTCTCCCTTCAAATAATTTTTTCTTGCTTAAAACTAAGGCATTTGCAATGGCTGATCACGAGGAGGTGATTCGATTGGATTTCTGGCCCAGCAGGTTTGGTATGAGAGCTAGAATGGCTTTGGCTGGGAAGGAAATCAAGTACGAATACAAGGAAGAAAATCTGTGGAATAAGAGCACTCTTCTTGTTGAGATGAACCCTGTTCACAAAAAGATCCTGGTTCTCATCCACAAATCCCTCATCATCATCGAGTACATGATGAAATTTGGCAAGGCCAAGCTCCATTACTTCCTTCTGATCCTTATCAGAGAGTTCGGGCTAGGTTTTGGCCAACTTCGTTGACATGAAGGTAACTCTTCCAACACCAACACTTAATTTACGTAGGCGTTTTTGTAATTTTCTTTGTTCCTTTATCAATAGGATTAAATATATAATGTAGACATATTTTTTTAACTTTTATGATATGGTCATCTTTTATTGGTTTTGTGTTGGAGATCTTTTTACGCTAAGATTTCATACCAGTAGTGAATGTTTTTAGCTATTAAATCTGATCAAAATCACGTTAAAATAAAAGGATCAATAAAATACACAAAATAATTTCTGAGGTTTAAGACTAAAAAAATAAAGTCATATCGGGGTGCCTTTAATTTTTTTTCCTATCATAGAATTCCCTTTGTATTAGGCTACATATGTTTTTTGTATCTTCTAATTGAGATGTTCAATGGACTTTGATATCAAAAGAGAAAAATGATAAGGCTGGCTAGTTGTACAATTGCTAGAGTTCAAAAGTGGAGGAAGATTTTTTGAAGTGAAAATTTCGAGAAAATTTGTTTGGTAGGAGTTCAAAATTAATACTGATAATGCATTTAAACTACGATTCGTATGCATGCAGGTGTATGATGCTGGGAAAAAGGTATGGACTGCAAAAGGAGAAGACCAAAAGGCAGCCAACAAATAATTCTTTGATATTTTAAAGGTGTTGGAGACAGAGCTTGGAGACAAACCCTACTTTGGAGGAGTCGCGTTTGGGTTCGTTGACGTTGCCCTAATTCCATACTACTATTGGTTCTATGCATACGAGACATTCGGCGAATTCAACATTGAGGCCGAGTGCCCCAAAGATCATCGCGTGGGTCGAGAGGTGCATAGAGAAACAGTGTGTCTCTGTGTCTCTTCCAGATGAGAAGAAGATCTTGTGTCCATGGACCTAGCTTGCTAGTTAATTTGCTTTCGACACTTTGTTGTGTCCTATTAATAATGTTGTGTTAGAGCCTTATGCGGCGGGTGTTCTAATGTCTTTCGAAGAAATAAAAAAGGTTAGTTCCTTTATTGCTTTAATCTCGCGTTTGAAGACCATTTTCTTTCTTTGTTTTTTTCTTGGAGAAAGACGTTATGATTGTCATTATTTTTTCAATTGAACACGAGGATGCTATAACAATTTCATTAACAACTGCTATTCCTAATCAAATATTATATCCAGCCAAGAAATAAAAAGGTGGTTCCTTAATGATTTGAATCGTCTTTTGAAATCTTTTGCTCTTAAACTTCTTTTGTGTTTTTGCTATTTTCTTCTAGTTTTATTTCGGTCATGTTTCCATCTATAATTGTCAAATATAAATTTTATCATATTTAGGTTTATTCAAAAATATGTATGTGTTTAAAAACTAATATTTTTTAATACAATATTAGTTGTTGATTCTACTTTCTGCCACAGAAGAAATTAAAAAAAAAAAAACTACTTGAATGCATAAAAATATAAAAGAGAATTGCAAATAAAAGAACAAAAAAAGGGTCCAAATTTATTCCCACGTAATTTGAGGAGAAAACCGAAAGCCATAAAATTAATATGACATGATATTTGCTATGTAACAGCGAAAAACTAGAGATGCAACAATGGGCCGGGGCTCGTGTGCTGGCACGGGCCCATCCTGATACAGTGATAGGCTAGGCCAGCATGGCCCGTCATTGTTCAAGACACGGCTTGTCCCATAAATATTAGTGGATTGGGCTAGGCCAACATATATTGACTCATGGGCCGGCCTGGTACTGCCCATGAAATATCATAGGCCGCGTCGAGCCAGCACATTTAGGCCCATCATGAGCCTGCCCATCCTGGCCCTTATAAGGCCCATATAGGCCCACAATGGGCCAGCACACTAAAGGTCCATTGTGGCCTAATTTCATTTAAAGTTTTTTTTGTTGTTTTAGTAATTTTGTAAATATCTTATGTATAGTTATCCTGATTGTACTCTTTTTACCTTACCAAGGTTTTGTCCTACTAGATTTTTCTTGGAAAGGTTTTTAATGAGGTAATCGTAAATAAATTATCCCTTTTCATATTTCCATTGATTATTCAAACTTTTATATTTATTAACTTGTTTAAAAATTAAAAATTAAAAATTAAAAATTACATGCTTAAATAGGCTGGCCCATCTAAACCTATGATGGGCCAAAATGAGCCTATCCATCAGCCTATCCATCTTAACTCATAGATGGACTTGAATGGGCTAGCTCATTTAAGGCCCACGGCACGGCCTGGCCAGGCCACATAAATTTGGCCTGTGGTGTGAGCTGGGTCGAGGTAATTCTAATATACGACGGCCTGACTTGGCCCACAAAAGTAGTGGGGGCTAACCTAGCCCACAGCCCACGTGGGCCTAAGGAGAACAGGCCAGGCCGGGGCAAGCCGGCCTGTTATTGCATCTCTACAAAAAACCACATGTGATTTGTCGAAATAAACAAATATCTAAACGCATTGTTTTATTAACATGTGACTTGTCGAAATAAACAAATATCTAAGCACATTATTTTAGTACCATATAGCAACACAAACTTCTTGACAATTACATCATATATATTTGAATTTATATTTAAAAAAAAACATATTTTCATTGGCAGATTTTCAACTTCGATGACAAAAAAGAAAAAAAAGATGGAAAGGACAAAAAACCACATGTGACAGCAAAAAATCACAGAAAAGATAAAAGATAAAATTTATAAAGGAACAACTTGACATTAAGGCCAGCAATCTCAGACATGGCACGATGATACGATACAAAAACGATACGAGATAAAGAGGTTTAAACTGCACGTTTATTACTTGGGCCATAAATGGGTTGGCATAAATAACACAAAAATAAATGGGTTAGAGTCATGCTAACATGTTTAACATGCCTTAACACGTTTAATTAAACGGGGCCATAAACATGTTGACATGACACAACACGACCCATCCGTTTATAACACATTTAAACTTAAATATAAAAATATTTAAAATTTTGTAGTAGGTATGTATTAATTAGATATTGTGTTTTTGTTAATTTTCTTTATTGGTTTTTTTTAATTTTTTTAATTTTTAATTAATTGGGTCATAAACATGCTATATGTATGTTGTTATCATGTCAACCCTCACGGCTCACTTGGTAATCGTGTTAATCGTGTCATGTCATATTACGTGTGCTATAAGTAGGTCGTGTTTGTGTTTGCATTTTTAGCACGTTTATTAATCGTGTTGTATTCTTGTTCGACCTAAACGTGTCGTGTTGCAAACGTTCTGACAAAAACACAACATGAACACGTTTACTACTAGCCCTACTTCACATGATATTTGCTACGTGATAGCAAAAGACCGCATGTGATTTGTTGAAATAAACAAATATCTAAGTGCATTATTTTAGTTCCATTTAGCAACACTAACATCTTGACAAATTACATCATATATATTTGAATTTGTATAAAAAAATATTTCCATTTCAACTTCGATGACAAAAAAGAAAAAAGATAGAAAGGACAAAACATTAGCATTTCAGATTTGTGTCCCAATAAACTTTATATTTATATTTGTAAGACCTGACAGATAGAACAAACAGTATTCTGTATGTACAGAATACGTTAATGGTACCTTGTGTAAATAATAATCAAATACATACACTATGTAAACTAAAAGTGTAGAAATTAAAAACATAAATACATTGATATGGTTCTTTACCGTGGCTAAAAACTCTTAAGAGAAAAAACCATAGATGTTACTCACACTAAAGATAAGAAGGATCCACTATAGCAAATTATGGTTACAAGATATGGAATTATAAGAATGTCTAGAATCATCACTAACTTGAAATCCACAATACTCCTTTTACAGCTCGCCCTCCATTGGACTCTTTGTCCTATTACTCTTAAGTCGTCTTTGCTCACCTTCTGTCCAACCAATATATTATGAGCCTTCAATCCACGAATGCCTCCTCCTTGGATCTTCTGGAATGGAATATACTAAGACAACATAAGGATGCAAGCAATGTAATGGAATCTAAGTCACTTAGGTTTCTCTCACATTGGAGCTCTAACTCAAAATTCACAAGTCGACTTCTTTAAATAAGTAAAGCCTAGGTATGGGAAGTGTCTAGATACATCCTCTTAGTCCTAGGGTCAGATCCTAACTAACCCAACAGAAAGATAGTACTCAAGTGCTGAAGATAAGCTTAATTCTTGTAGAATTGAAATTTTGAAAATGGTCGTGCTCATGAGTCGTGATCTCCACAAATGTGACGACGTGACTGTTCTAGCGATTACTTAATTAATTCTTTTCTCTATCTTAAACCTTTTACTTAGTCATGAAAATATGGAATAAACTTTTTTGTCTATTTACTTAACTTGACAACTTAATTAAACATACATAAACTTATATATAAACATATATACATCATAGTAGCATATTTCAAAAAAGCTTATTTAACAGCGAAATTTTTGAGCAATAGTGTCTATACACATGTCTTCGAATTGCTCCATTTCCAACTCAATAATAACAATTACTTTGGTCTGTTAGCTAGATTTCCTATAGCATGAAATAACTAGGCAGGTTGTTGCTCAATAAGTCCAAACTTAAATCTATAAAACATTTCTTTCTAAAACTCAATGCATGATATGAATTATTCTTATTTATGAGCATCAACTTATTTTTTATAATTTGACTTGAACTAAGGGCTGAAGAGAATGAACCAAGTGTACATAAGGGACGTCGTATCACCAAGACTGTAACATAATATCATGAAGCTCCCCTAGGGTTGGGAGGCTAGCATGACACTTTTTATCTTATCTGTTAAAATGATTTCCTAGTCCTTTAAATTAAGGTGGCATACTATATATGATGCTTTGATAACTTGATTTTGCATAGCAAATACATTTCATAAAATAAAATAACACATTTGAAAATTGTTTTACCTATACTGTAGGTGGGGTTTGAAACTTACTTGAATTCTACTATGTATCCAATTAACCTGTTTCCTCTTTGTTCAGTTTGGACAAAAATTTTTTATTAGCTGACTTCTTTATTACTGACCTATTTGTCAAGGAACTAAAACTTTAAATTTCATTCTTTACACTTAGTCTTGTTGCTCATCAGTTTACTTAAAAATTATGTAACTCGAGCATTAAATGACTTAGTCTCTCATGTCATGTTACCATCTCAACACTAACAGGTTATGGATAAATTCCGGCTAAGGGCATTCTCCTAAATCGGATGTTCAAGGATCCGTTTAAGTCGTTTTTGCAAGAAATGCCCATTTTACCCTTGATAGGGTGTTTAGAAAACTTTTTGGCCCATATTAGTCAAGAACTTACATTTTCTTTCTATTCATAACGGTATGGAAACAAAACATGGGTTTTCTTTTTGCAAAAAATCCAATTTAACAAAACTTTATGGTTTTAACTCGAAACACAAAAATCTTGATGATTTTATCCTAGAACAAAAAAGTGACCATTTTATATCATTATGCTCGGTTTTTGACAAGGATTAAAACTCTCAAATATACTTGGGTCAAAATCTTTTTATTTTGAAACGTTTTGCATATTAAACTATTTCAAAGTTTTCAAAATTAAATCTCATTAAATTCTCAACTTAAAATCCATGCAGAATTTTCACAAATGGTGACTTATAATAGTTTCAACAAGGCCTACAACTTTTGTGTTTTAACTTTTCTCAAATTCAAGCATTTCAATTAGGTTTTTGGCCAATTTTCAAATCTGCCTCTTTAGAAACTCAAACTTTTCAATAGGATCCAATTGAAATTTTAGAAAATTTTCTTCAAGAAAGTCGTGCATCTTGATGTTTTAGATAAATCTCATGTTTTGTCTGGAAAATAAATCAGCCTCTAAACTTATCAAAACCTCTATTCTTTGAAAACTAACTAAACTTTGTATTTTGACAAAGCTTGATAAATTTTCTCATTTTAAACACTAAAGCTCTAATTTAACTTTTACCTACATCATCGTTCATACATAACATAAATTGATTATGGCATAGTGTCCCTTATACATGCCAAAGTTGAAACCTAATACAAACCGTACACAAAACTCATAAAAACTACAAACTTTCAAAGCTAAGGTTTAGGGTCTTTACCAAGAAATTCCCTAAGCTTTAGATCCTCTTCTTCAGTTTAATTTCTCATAAACCAAACTCATTGATCTAGGTTATATGTCATCATTGAGAAACATAGTCTTAACATCCATTTGATGCATCTCAAGATCAAAATGTGCCACTAATGCCATTATAATCCTGAAAAAGTATTTCGAAGAAACCAGAGAGAAAGTCTCTTTATAGTTGATGCCTTCTTTCTGTGTAAAGCCTTTAGTGACAAAACGAGTTTTATACCTTTCCACATCGCATTTCGAATCCCTCTTGATCTTAAATATCCATTTGCAACCAATTGGTTTCGCTCCTTTAGGAAATGGGACAAGATCTCAAATGTCATTGTCTTTCGTAGACTTTATCTCATTCATGGCATCAATCCATTCATGAGATCTAAAACTTTTCATGGCTTGACGGAAGTTGATTAGATCATCTTCCACCACACCAATGTCATACTCATGTTCTTGGAGAAATATAATGTAATCATCTGACACCGCACTTTTCCTTTCTTTAGTGGATCTCCTTAATGACATAGGTTCATAAGGTGGTAGAGTTTGTTCTTCTAGAAGAATTTCTGAAATGGGAGGTTCTCTGACATTGTCTTAATTTGGATCTGCTTCTTAATCAATGTTAGGAATAGGAGCATGATCAATGTCAATAACAGCTATGGGAATATCAACATATTCCTCTTCAAAGACAAAGTCCCTAACCTTATCTCCCCTGCAAACTCAACATCCTCAAAAAAAGGGCATTTCCTGTCTCAAAAATCAACTTAGTCATGGGATCATAAAATTTATACCCCCTGGATCTTTTATAGTATTCAATGAAATAATAACTCACCGTCCTTAAGTCCAGTTTCTTGTTGTTAGGCCTTTAAGGCCTTGCCTTAGTTAGACATCCCCAAACATGCAGATGCTTTAAATAAGGCCTCCTACCTATCCAAAATTCGTAAGGGGTTTTCGCAGTTGCTTTAGTTGAAACCCTATTAAAGATATATGCTGCAGTCTTAAGCGCTTCTCTCCAAAGTGATTTTAGTAAGGTAGAAAGAGAGATCATACTCCTCACCATGTCCTTAAGCATCCTGTTTTGCCTTTTAGCAACACCATTCATAGTGGGCAAACCCGGCATAGTGTACTATGGGACAATATCGCTTTCCTCTAGGAACTTAACAAACAGTCCTAGACGTTGTTCACCTAAACCGTCATATCTACCATAGTAGTCACCATCGCGGTCAGATCTAATGCTTTTAGTCCTTTTGCTAAGTTAGTTTTCAACTTTAGCCTTCTAATTTTTGAACACATCCAGCGACTGTGACTTTTCATGAATGAGATATATATAGCCATATCTAGAAAAATCATCTATGAACGTTATAAAATATTGTTGACTATTCTAAGAAGCCGTAAGAAATAGCTCACAAATATCTGTACGTATAAGTTCTAAGATGTCCAAAGTTCTGTTGGCTTCAAATCTCCTTTTATTGGTTTGTTTCCCCTTAATGCAGTTAACACAAATATCAAAATCTGTAAAGTCTAAGGAGTCAAGAATTTCATCTGACACAAGTCTCTCTATTCTCCTTCTGGAGATATGACCCAATCTCTTATACCATAATGCAGCTAAATTCTCGTTAGTTAATTTTCTCTTTATACCTCGAGTATTTAATTGTAGGGATTCATTAAATGAAGCAATTGTATCAAATAAATAAAGATTAACGTAACTTGATAAAGAACTAGAACCAACCAATTTTGAATCACAAAACAAGCTAAATTTTCCATTTCCAAAAAAACAAGAATAACCATATTTGTCCAAAACAGAAAAAGAAATCAAATTCTGTCTAAAAGACAGTACAATAAGTGTTTCATCAAGATCTAAATAAAATCTAGTCTTTAACAATAATCTAAATTTTCCTATTGCTTCAACTTCAACCTTCTTACTATTGCCTACGTAGATGTATCTTTCAGCATCATTTGGCTTTCAGCATCTTAGGCAACCCTGCTTAGACATAGTGATGTGAGTTGTTGCACCAGAATCTATCCACCAAGTGTGTTTAGGTACCGAAGTTAAATTAACCTCAGAATAAACCAAATTAAGAAGCATACCTTTCCTAGCACGCCAAGCGTGATCTTGTAGCAATGCTCTTCTTATGTCCTACAACTCTATAGAAGAAACAACCTGTACCTTTCAAATTATTTGGTCTCTTTTGTTGTTTCTTTTGAGGTGCTGTAACTATAGCTTCCTTATCCTTCTTTCTTTTCTTCTCTTTGTCCTTGGAAGTATTAGCCAAGTGAGCACTTTCTGTCTTTTCTTGCTTCAACCTTTCCTCTTCTTACACACAATGTGAGATACGCTCATTAAGAGACCAAGTCTCCTTTTGGCAGTTATAGCTCACCTTAAACTGACTGACTTGTGTGGGAAGAGATATAAAAACTAAATGCACTAGTAAGTCCTCAGAAAGGTCAAGCTTAAGTGCTCTCAGTTTTGAAGCAAGACGAGACATCTCCATGATGTACTCCTTGATGTTCCATTTACCTCTGTATTTCATTGAGATGAGGTTTCCCTTGGAGTGTCCCCCCCTTTTTTCTCTTTGATTATTGTTGCATGAAAATAAATGATGAGTAAAAATTGATTCTTAGTAAATTTGATGACTCGTCATCATTAGTCATCACGTAACATCATTTGTGACAAAAAGATAGGGTAATTTGACATGGTAGGATTGGACCACAACAAGGAGTGTGATGGCAATTTTTTCACCTTCAAGGTGGCACCTAGATGGGTCCCACGTTACTTTTTATACAGTCTAAATTTATATTGACAGTTTTTTTCTTATACTATCGGTATATTCTCTGTACTCTTACGAGCTTACACAACATTTCTTACTCATTTATGTCCTCCAAATAGTATTATTTTTATACTGCATTAACTTTAAGCAGTCCAATTTCTATACTGCTTAACCTTAAATAGTGTAGTTTCAATATTGCATTACTTTTACAATGTAATTTTTATACTACATAACTTTATTAGTGTACTTCTATGCACTGTATTGCTCTAATACTGTATAATTTTTCATATTATTGAACCGTATTTTTCTTAAACTATATTTTTGTCTTAGCATTTGTTGCAACATATTTTGCAACAAGTAAGCTTTCCAACTTATTTTTATATCCTTCATTTCTCGTATAAGACTATGGCATGATTTTTAACCTTAAAAATTCCGTTTTTGTTTTTATGGAATTTATCATAAAAATTGGATTAAATAATAATCCTTGTGACACATATTTTGCTTAACATAGTCCTTAAGTGATTGTATTTTTAATGTACTAAAAATGCTTGGGTGTCACACTAGGGTAGGTAGCCGCCCCCTTTGAAGCTTTTTTTTTCAATATTTTAAATAAAATTTTATAAAAATTATATTCCATCCTTCTTAAAGTTATATTCAGCTCCCCTGAAATCATATTCTATCCTTTTTAAAGTTTAATATCTTCTTTATTTAATTTTTTTGTTAACAATGTTAGTATATAATCCGCTGCGCCCTCCCACAGAAATTTATCTTGCTCCGCCCTCAGTGTATGTGTGTAAGTGCGCTCTAAGTCTACAACGTTCCGTGGAAACGTTTCCAATTCCTCTTGATATATGTGTGTGTGTGTGTGTGTGTGTATTCAAATTTGTATCAGTTCTTCTCCCCATTAACCAAAATTTAATATACGTACGTACGTTGGCACAAGTCGTTGAAGGGATTTTCTTTTCCTCCTAAGTTTCCAAATACACGTTACAAATTTTTTTATTTATGTTGGCAAAAAGCCCGGCGTAATTGCTTTCCTTAAATTTCCAAATACGCTCAACAAAACTCCATTTGCATTATTACCACTGTATCAACTTTGTCCTCTCTCTTTTTCTTTTTATATACAGAAATATCTTCTTGTTTTCCAGGTTATATACGAGGAAATGATATTAGCAAAAGACACAAAACGTTGTCAATTACCTCATCTTGAATTAGAAAGAAAACGGAAGAAACGAATGAGGGAAACAAAATTGCATCGAATCATTCTTTTGCCAAAAAAAAAAAAACCTATTCCCATTAATCATTTGTTATATTATTAATAGACATGGACATAAAGGGTACTTTATGTATTTTGAAATGGTGAGATTAGACATAAAGGTACCGATCTTACCGAACCTTTAGTCATCTTTAAATTTTGGAAAAAATATTTTCAACCCAACCGGGCCACAACCCGGGCCTCTCATAGGCCCGGGCTCCACCATTGTGGGACCCACGTGGTGAGGCCTGGGCCTGTGGCCTGCTCGGGCCATATAGTGATGCTCACAATTTTGGAACTGAACTTGTCGGTTGTTTAGCCCAATAGTGATCGTCCCTTTATTTAAAATGTAATGCTTGTGACTTACTCTCATGGTTTGGCACAAGATCGAAATGCACTTCTTTGTATCCTATAATGCTCTTCTTTGTATCCTACAAGGCTTATGTTAATTAATGATAATTCACTAAAGTTATACTTAATCATCATAACTTTACGTACAAAGTACAAAGCGTGTTTTAGTTATTCTTATCACACTAATACTAGCATAATATTATTGAAAAAAATTAGTTACCGAGTTATATTTAATAAGGTTAAGATCGGGATCATATTTCTGAGTGACTTTATTGGTTATATATTAATTGTTATGATCCCATTTGAGTTAGACTTACTAATTATAACTTAATATATAAAATGTGTAATTTATATCATAATAACATTAGTAAAATCGATACTCATTGAATCATATTTTTAAAAACCTGTAATTTACTTCATTTTACAATAGTAATATTGAGCATAAAGCGCACCATTCTTACTAATTCTTTTTCTGTTGTTTAGCCCAATAATGACAGTCTTTTTATTCAAATTGTAACTTTTATAAAATGATAAATTTTATTTTTGGCCCCTAAACTTTGGTCACTATGTCAATTTGCCACTTGAACTTCAAAAAATGATCCGTACACCCCTCAAACTTTAAAACAACTTTCTATTAAATTCCATCAATTTAAGGTTGACGTGGTGGCACTATTTTAAAAAACAAAAGGTTTACTTAAGCTAAAAATCTTAATTATTAGCTAAACTAATTATAAGAACCAAAAATATGGGACCACTTGGCATTGTTTTTAGAGGTTGCTTTTAGTTTCTATAACCACATGTAGCAGTTTAGAGTGTTTGATAAAACCTATTTTTATAAAGTTGCTTCTAAAGATTGCTACTTAGCAAGAAAATTTGAGAAACAAGTTAGGGATTGCTTTTTTTACAATAGCTTATCCTATCATAATTTAAAATTACTAAACTAACCCTAATAATAATCAAAATTCCCAATTTATCCTTTTTCATAACAAATTAAAACTATAGCAATACAAGAAGTTTAGAATTAATTTATAAACTAACTTTTCTAATGTTGGTGTGCTTTTTAAAGGATTATTTTTTTACGTGGAAATATAATTTATCTCATTTACGAAAATTTTTTATTTTTAAAAAAATTATATTAAATAATAAAAATAAAATTGTATTATTTTAGCATTTTAATGTGTAAATATTATGTATGTTAATCTTGAAATTAAAATTAAAAACTAAGACTATAAACATGCTTAGTAAAGTTTGTTAGATTTCGTCATTATACATCTCAAAAGTAATTTTATTCATAGTTCATCAAACACTATAATTTTCCTTCTGATGTTCACAGCGGCTATAAAAATAATTTACCAGACGCCTACTTACTTCTAGTTCACAATAAATTACAATATAACAAAACACAACATAATTAAAACAACAGCATTGTACAAAAATGCTAAACTGGTGCTATATCTAATAATATATTAAAAAAACACCTTTAATACAAATGAAGCACGAGACCTCTCCATTCTCACTTTTCCCATCAAGTTTTACACATGCACTTCTGACCCTAATTGAAAGTTCCTTTTGTTGTCTTTTTGTTTGTGGCACATCATTCGTTTCTTTCTAGCAGCTTTGACTTTGTCGGATCATCCTCCTTCAATTTTGGAGGTGGCTCCAACTTCAGATCAAGCACGTAAGTGATCTTGAGACTTTCCCTTTTGACGATTGAAATTTGTACCATCGAAATGATTGAGTTAAACATTTATATTGAGAAAAGACACCATATTCTTGTCAACCTCTATCATTGTGGAATAAAACCTTTAAGATTGTCAGAGAATTTCAATATTCAAAGAGAAAATAAAGGTTTGAATGTCTAGAATAAGAGTGATTGAGGCGTGTATGAACAATTTTATTAGAAGGTTTTATTTGCCATCACTTATTCAAGTTTGCTAAAGTGTTTAGTGCCAAATTACCCCCCAAGATGCAACAAACACTTAAACATGATATTTAGCAACAATATTGTGTTAGAGAAAAAGATATGAAATTTGTAGATTTTTAGAGATTCAATAAAATATAGGGTGTCATTTTATGAATGGGCACAACCAGTTTGATCCGTTCAACCGTTTACATAAAGGTATCTCTTCAGTTGTAATGCTATCTCTTTATTTGTAAAGATATCTATTCATGTATCAATACAACTTGTCGATGCTTACTAGAGTTTCGTGGCGAATCAACACCACGTGCAGCTGCGCATGGTGCTTAGCTCTTCCCTGCTCGTCTTTACCTGTTCGAGTGGGCCTATAACAAGAGAAAGGACGCTTCGGAGGCAAGAAAAAGATTGGTTAGTCAATAGATAGGGGCTCTTTGATGCTCAAGGCAGGATTGCTCGGCTAACAAGCTCCTATTCTCTGCCGAGCAATCCCTGCGTTGAGCATCGGAGAGCCCCTGTCTATTGACTGACTAGTCTTTTTCTTGTCTCTGAAGCATCCCTCCTCTTGTTGCAGGCCCACCCGAACAGGTAGAGATGAGCAGGGAAGAGCTAAGCAGCATGTACAACCGCACGTGGTGTTGATGGGCCGTGAAACTTTAGTAAGCATCAACACAATTATTACAATGGATATATATGAATGCATACAACAATTAAATACACCGGTTTAGAACAACTTGAAAGACACATAATTTTATTAAATATCAACTTGTACGGGTGCCACACCGCTCACTACACTACAACAAAATTGGTGCAAGATTGGACTAGGTGCCACGGCATTGGAGCTGCCTTGGCCTACCGCCAACGTGTTGGGCATACTATCCCTTAAAAGTTGTTTCAATTCTCTAGTGTTGCGGCCTCAATGTCGAGCACCGTGATGCTACTCGTTGATTCTAATATATTTAAAAAATATATATTTTTACAATTTTTAATGTGTCTAATGATCCTATGGTATATAAAGGATATATTATAATCTCTCTAAGAGTCAACTTGATTTCTTCTCTTTTTTTTTTACCTTCTACATATGAGTAGATTTTAGCATGCAACTACACAAAAACGTATTCAATGTCGTCATCACCAATTAGAAAGAAAGGGAGGGGGAACTAAAAAGGCAAACAACCATATTCCCATTAATCATGTATGTTGTCCTATAAATAGACATAGAAAAGCTCCAATTTTATTGCCTCTCACTCTAGTTTTATCTACTTTTTTCTCTCCCTTCAAATAAAATTTTGTTGCTTAAAACTAAGGCTGTTGCAGTGGCCGATCATGAGGAGGTGATTCTATTGGATTTCTGGCCGAGCATGTTTGGTATGAGAGCCAGAATAGATTTGGCTAAGAAGGAAATCAAGTACGAATACAAGAAAGAAGATCTGTGGAATAAGAGCACTCTTCTTGTTGAGACAAACCTTGTTCACAAAAAGATCTGTGGTTTGGTCATCTTTTGTTGGTTTTGTATTGGAGATCTTTTTTCGTTTTCGATAGAATTAAGGCTTCTAATTCACAACAGCATCATATGAAACGAGAGGAACAAAGAGAAATAGAGAAAGAGGCGAAAAAAATTGAGGAGACCAGAGAGAGTGGGGATGTGAGAAGGAGGGAAAGAATCTAGGAAAAATACTTAAAAAAAGGGGGTTTAAGGAAAAAAGAAAAGATTTATAAGTGTAAGAGAGCCAATGTTGGCGCCCTTAAATTTCCCAAAACAAGAATCACGCTTAAGTTATAGCTCCAGGGGATTTACAAGGTTTTTTATTATTTTTGGCCAAATTTCTAACAGGTATATACCGCCAAGCAAATTGTGTAACAATAAATCTCTATATTTGGAAACTGAATGCATAATTACAATTTGGTATTTGAAATATCATATGTGCAAACTAATTTGGATCTTATTTACTTTCTATTAATTAGTGTGTTACTATAGCACTGCTACGTAAGATTATATTCGGTTTAAATTAAATCAAAACAGCTTTCGTTGAAAAGTAAAACTTCAAGTCAATTCAACTACCTTAAGCATAATGTCACAAAGTAGAACATAGTCCTTAGATTGACTTTACTATATATGGTCACATGCTCAAATCATATTGAGTTATATATTTATTGGTGAAATTAGATATTAATTGAAATTTACTAACCTTAATACCACATTAATATAACTTCAATAATTACAATTTAACAAGGTCATAAACATGTGTATAAAACTTACTTTTGTCACACCAATATCTTAATAATATTTATGAAATTGACCCTCGCTTAACTATATTTTGAAAATCACACAAAGCATTTCCTTCTAGAATGATGAGACTAGACAAAAAGGGTGCTGCTCTTTCCAATCCTCTCAGTCATCTCAAAATTTTGGAACTGGTCTTGTTGGTTGCTTAGCCCAATAGTGACCGTCCCTTTATTCAAATTGTAATATTTGTGACTCACTCTTATGATTTGGCACGAGATCGAAAGCCTTATGTTAATTAATGATAATTCATCAAACTTATACTTAATCATCATAATTTTACGTACGAAGTGTGTTTCCGTTATTCTTATCACACTAATAGTAGCGTAATATTATTGGAAAAATAAGTTACCGGGTCATATTTAGTAAGATTAAGATCAGGATACCAACAACCTATGGGATTGGGTGACAAGGAGCCCATTCTCCCTTAAGCAAAGTTTCGAGTTTGAGTCTTGTGTATGGAGAAACAGGAGTTGGGAAAGCTTCCCCCGTATGGGTCCTACCCGGCTCAAATCTGGATTAGTCGGGTTTACTCCCGCTAGAGTTGAGGGACCCTTGCTGTGGGTTCGTACCTCTATATGATGGGTCCAGATACCGGATGGTTTTTACCAAAAAAGAAAAAAAAAAAAAGATTAGGATCGTATTTCTCAGTGACCTCATAGGTCATATCTTAATTGCTAAGATGCCATTTAAGTTAGACTTGCTAATTATAACTCAACATATAAAATGTGTTTCTACTAATTTCGTCGCACCAATATCATAATAGAATTAGTAAAATCTATACTCATCGAATCATATTTTTAAAATTGTGTAATTTATTTCATTTTACAATAGTAATATCAAGCATAAAGGGCACCATTCTTACTGATCCTTTTTTTGGTTGTTAGCCCAAT
This sequence comes from Artocarpus hirsutus, assembly GCA_946598075.1. Taxonomy (NCBI): domain Eukaryota; kingdom Viridiplantae; phylum Streptophyta; class Magnoliopsida; order Rosales; family Moraceae; genus Artocarpus; species Artocarpus hirsutus. The sequence continues at coordinate 43,588 of CAMOHE010048901.1, read as the reverse complement.
ATAATGAGTCTTTTTATTCAAATTGTAACTTTTACAAATGTATAAATTTTATTTTTGGCCCCTAAACTTTGAACACTATGTCAATTTGCCATTTGAACTTTAAAAATTGATCTAAGCACTCCTTAAACTTTAAAACAACTTTCTATTAAATTCCACCAATTTAAGGCTGAGGTGGCACTATTTTTAAAAAATAAAAGGTTTACTTAAGCTGAAATCTTAATAGTTAGCTAAACTAATTATAAGGACGAAAAATATGGGACGGTTTGGCATGGTTTTTAGAGGTTACTTTTAGTTTCTGTAACCACATGCAGCAGTTTTAGGGTATTTAACTATTATTATAAAGTTGATGCAGCAGTTTTAGGGTATTTAACTGTTATTATAAAGTTGCTTCTAAAACTGCTACTTAGCAAGAAGAGTTGAGAAGCAGGTTAGGGATTGCTTTTTTTTTTAAAAAAAAATAGTCTATGTTATCATAATTTAAAATTCATAAACTAGCCTTGATAATAATATACAATTCTCAATTTATCTGTTTTTCATAACAAATTAAAACTAGATCAATACAAGAAGTTTGGAATTAATTTATAAAATAATTTTTTTAATGTCATTGTACATTTTTCAAGAATATTTTTTTACGTGGATATATAATTTATCTTATTTACGAAAACATTTTAATTTTAAAAAATAATATTAAATAATAAAAGCAAAATTGTATTATTTTGGCAATTTTAATGTACAAAAATTATGTATGCTAACCTTAAAACTAAAATTAAAAACTAAGATTATAAACATGCTAATTAAAGTATGGCTGATTTAATCATTATATTTCTCAAAAGTAATTTTGTATATAGTTCATCAAACACTATAATTTTCCTTCTGGTGTTCACAACGGCTTTAAAAATAATTAACCAAATGCCTACCTGCTTCTAATTCATAGTACAACATAACATAACAAAACACAACACAACGAAAACAACAACATTGCATAGAGATGCTAAACTGGTCCAATATCTAGGAATATATTAAAAAAATAACACCTTTAATACAAAAGAAGAAGGAGACCTCTCTGTTCTTACTTTTCCCATGAAGTTTTCTAGCATTGTCTTCGATTTTGTACACTTGCGTTTCTCACCCTAATTAAAAGTCCCTTTTGCTGTCTTTTTCTTTTTGGCACATCATTTCATCATCTTTGCTTTTCTTCCTAGCAGCTTTGACTTCGACGGAATCGTCCTCCTTCGGTTTCAGAAGTGGTTCCAACCTCGGATCAGTCATATAAGCTATCTTGAGGACAATGAGAAAAATGGACAACTTTTCCTTCCAATGAGAAAAATTTATACCATGGAAAGGATCGAGTTAAATATTTGGATTTAGAAAAGACACCATATTCTTGTCAACCTCTATTGCAGCAGAATAAAAACTTTAAGATGTTGGAGAATTTAAGTATTTAGAGAGACAGTGGAAGTTCAAATTGCTAGAAATAAAAGAGTGTTAGAGGTGTGTATGAACACTTTTATTAAAGGTTTTATTTGTCATCACTTATTCAAGTTTGCTAAAGTGTTTAATGGCAAATTATTCTAAGATACAACAAACACTTGAACGTAATATCTAGTAGCAATATTGTGTTATAGAACAAGATACAAAATCTGTAGATTTCTAGAGATTCAATAAAATACAAAGGTGTAATTTCATGAATAGATATAGCTGGTTTAATCCATATACTGTACTTAAAGATACCTCTTCATTTGTAAAGCTATCTTTTCATTTGCAAAGATATCTATTCATATATCATTATAACTATTACAATGGATATATCCATTTTTAATATGTGTATAGGTTTATACGAAAGCAAACAACCAATGAATACACCGGTTTAAAACAACTCAAAAGATACATAATTTCATCACATATCAGCTTAAACGGGTGCCGTGTCACTCACTACATTGCACCAAAATTTGTGCAAGATTGGATTAGGCGCCACGGTGCTGGGCATATTGCCCCTCAAAAGCTGTTTTAATTCTTTAAAGTCGCGGCCTCAATTTTGAGCACCATGATCCTCAATTTCGAGCACCATGATGCTACTTGTGTTTAGAGTATATTTACAAATGTGTATTTTTTTTACAATTTTTGATGTGCCTAATGATCCCATAATATATAAGGGATATATTATAATCTCTTTAGGAAAAATTCCACATTTGCATTACCACCAGATCACCTTGAATTGTTTGCTTTTTTTACCTCCTATATAGGAATAGATTTTAGCATGCAAAGACGCAAAAACGTAATCAATGACGTCATCACCAATTAGAAAGAAAGGGATGGGGAACTAAAAAGGCAAAAAAACCATATTCCCATTAATCATGTATGCTGTCCTATAAATAGCTATAAAAAATATTGAAAACAAATATTTAAACATATTTTTACACTAAGACACTAAAATATTGTATAATACAAAAATGCTACTAATCAAAGGATTCAATGATAATAATAATACAAAACAAATGATTTTAAGTTTAAAAAATGTAAATTTTTACGTGTTCATCAAAGACCTTTTTCTTTCTTTCTTTTCTTAAATGAAAGCATACAATTAATGGATACACTAGTTCAAAACAACTCAAAAGACATATAATTTCATCACATATAAGCTTGAACGGGCATCGTGTTGCTCACTACATTGCACCAAAATTGATGCAAAATTGGATTGGGCGCCACGGCATTGGAGCTGCCTTGGCCCAGTGCCAAGATGCTGGGCATACTGCACCTCAAAAGCTGTTTTAATTCTTTAGCATTGTGACATCAATTTTGAGCTCCGTGATGCTACTAGTTGATTCTAATACATTTAAAAATGTGTATTTTTTTTACAATCTTATGTATCTAATGATCCCATGACATATAAGGGACATATTATAATCTCTAGAAGAAAAATTCCACGTTTGCATTACCACCAAATCACATGACATATAAGGGACATACATATTATAATCTCTAGAAGAAAAATTCCACATTTGCATTACCACCAAATCACATGACATATAAAGGACATATTATAATCTCTAGAAGAAAAATTCAACATTTGTTTTTTTTTTTACCTCCTATATAGGAATAGATTTTAGCATGCGAGGACACAAAATCGTAGTCAATGACATCATCACCAATTAGAAAGAAAGGGAGGCGGAACTAAAAAGGCAAAAAAACCATATTCCCATTAATCATGTATGCTGTCCTGTAAATAGCCATAAAAAATATTAAAAACAAATATTTAAACATATTTTTGCACTAAGACATTAAAATATTGTATAATACAAAAATGCTATTAATTAAAGAATTCAATAATGAAAATGTGAATTTTTCAAATCAAATGACCTTTTTATGTGTTCATCAAAGACCTTTTTCTTTCTTTCTTTTATTAAATGAAAGCATACAACTAAGGGATACACTGGTTTAAAACAACTCAAAAAACACATAATTTCATCACATATTAGCTTGAAGAGGTGCCGTGTCGCTCACTGCATTGCACCAAAATTGATACAAAATTGGATTGGGCGCCACGGCACTGTAGCTGCCTTGGCACAGTGCCAAGATGCTGGGCATATTGCATCTCAAAAGCTGTTTTAATTCTTTAGCATTGTGGCATCAATTTTGATCTCCGTGATGCTACTCATCAATTCTAATACATTTAAAAATGTGTATTTTTTTTTACAAGTTTTATGTGTCTAATGATCCCAAAACATATAAGGGACATATTATAATCTCTAGAAGAAAAATTCAACATTTGCATTACCACCAGATCACCTTGATTTGTTTGCCTTTTTTTAACCTCGTATATAGGAATAGATTTTAGCATGCAAAGACAAAAACGTAATCAATGACATCATCACCAATTAGAAAGAAAGGGTGGGGGAACTAAAAAGGCAAAAAAACCATATTCCCATTAATCATATATGCTGTCCTATAAATAGCCATAGAAAAGCTCTAATTCTGTTGCCTCTCACTAGTTTTATCTACTTTTTTTTCTCCCTTCAAATAAATTTTTCTTGCTTAAAACTAAGGCAGTTGAAATGGCCGATCATGAGGAGGTGATTCTATTGGATTTCTGGCCCAGCGCGTTTGGTATGAGAGCTAGAATAGCTTTGGCTGAGAAGGAAATCAAGTACGAATTCAAGGAACAAGATCTGTGGAATAAGAGCACTCTTCTTGTTGAGATGAACCCCATTCACAAAAAGATCCCGGTTCTCATCCACAACGGAAAACCCATCTGTGAATCCCTCGTCATTGTCGAGTACATCGATGAGGTTTGGCAAGGCCAAGCTCCATTGCTTCCTTCTGATCCTTATCAGAGAGCTCAGGCCAGGTTTTGGGCCAACTTTGTTGACATGAAGGTAACTCTTTCAACACCACCACTTGATTTGCGTAGGCGTTTTTGTACTTTTCTTTGTTCCTTTATCAATAGTATTAAATATATAATGTAAACATATTTTTTTTAACTTTTGTGATTTGGTCATCTTTTATTGGTTTTGTGTTGGAGATCTTTTAATGCTAAGATTTCATACCAGTGGTGAATGTTTTAGCTATTAAATCTGATCAAAATCACCTTAAAATAAAAGGATAAAATACAAAACAATTTCTGAGGTTTAAGACTAAAAAAATAAAGTCATATTGGGGTGCCTTTAATTTTTTTTTTCCTATCATAGAAATCTCTTTGTATCGGGGTGCCTTTAATTTTTTTTCCTATCATAGAAATCTCTTTGTATTAGGCTACATATGTTTTTTGTATCTCCTAATCGAGATGTTCAATGTACTTTGATATCGAAAGAGAAAAATGATAAGGCTGACTAGTTATACAAGTTCTAGAGTTCAAAATGGGAGGAAGATTTTTTTAAAGTAAAAATTTCGAGAAAATTTGTTTGGTAGAAGTTCAAAATTAATACTGATAATGCATTTAAACTACGATTTGTATGCATGTAGATGTATGATGCTGGAAAAAAGATATGGACTGCAAAAGGAGAAGACCAAAAGGTAGCCAAGATAGAATTCTTTGATATTTTAAAGGTGTTGGAGACAGAGCTTGGAGACAAACCCTTCTTTGGAGGAGACGCGTTCGGGTTTGTTGACATTGCCCTAATTCCATTCTACTGCTGGTTCTATGCATACGAGACATTCGGCGAATTCAGCATTGAGGCCGAGTGCCCCAAGATCATCGCGTGGGCCAAGCGGTGCATGGAGAAGGAGTGTGTCTCCAGGTCTCTTCCAGATGAGAAGAAGCTCTATGAATTTGTTATTCAACTCAGGAAAAAGTTTGGTGTTGAATAGGGAAAATATTTGTGTCCATGGAACTAGCTTGCTAGTTAATTTGGTTTCGATACTTTGTTGTGTCCTATTAATAATGTTGTGTTTGAGCCTTATGAGGCTGGTGTTCTAATGTCCTTCAAAGAAATAAAAAAAGTTTGTTCCTTTATTGCTTTAATCTCGCATTTGAATACCATTTTCTTTCTTTTTTTTCTTGGAGAAAGATGTTGCGATCGTTATTATTTTTTCAATTGAACACGAAGATGTTATAATAATTTCATTAACAACTGCTATTCTTAATTAAATATTATATCCGGCCAAGAAATAAAAAGGTGGTTCCTTAATGATTTGAATTGTCTTTTGAATCTTTTGCTCTTAAACTTCTTTTGTGTTTTTTTTTTTTTTTTTTTACTTTTCTTCTAGTTTTATTTCAGACATGTTTTCATCTATAATTGTTTAAGTATAAATTTTCTCGTATTTAGGTTTATTCAAAACTATGTATGTGTATTTAAATACATTCTCTCTTTGGAGCTAGCAATTGCTCAAAAGCAAGAAAGAGCCAAAAAAAAAGTGAGCAATTGAACCTGATTGATCAAATAAATTAGTTAAAGATTTAAAGAAATTGAAGAATGTACCCTTTTTATATGCATTGCCAGTGCTTCTCCATCCAAAAAATAAAGTTTGGGAAGATATATTGTAACATATTATATATCCAAGGGTACAGGAAATGTACATTTTGAAAGTTTAAATGACATGATAAAGATTTTCCCTTTTTTTAACGCTTGAACGTTCTCCGCATGCTAAAAAAAAAATCCTCAATAAATGCGAGTAAGTTCACTCTACCTTTCAGTGGAAATGTTTCCCATCTCTCTCGATATTTTTGTTCAAATTTGTATCCATTCTTCTCCTTATCAATCAAAATTGAATGTGTTTAAAAATTTTAAAAAAAGATCAAATCCAACGAAATAATTTCGTTACTCTTTCAATTTTCCTGTTAAAACTATAATACTAATAGTAAAATTGTCTAACAGCCGTTTTCATTAAAACAAGGTTAATTATGTCTAATTCAATTTATTAGTGTACCTACTAAAGTTATCATATCATCTGCATAAATCATGATTCATAGATTTCATTTTGAAGCATGTAAAATTTTTTTGTCTTATTTTGATTTTTTTTTTTAATTTTCCTCCACTTAATTGATTAATTACCCACAAGCCACTTGTCACGCCCCAAAGTACGGGAGGTGACGTGGTAATTTAATTAAGTTAATTAAGTGAAAATTCAGTTAAAACTTGGGTTTTAAAATTAAGATTTATTAATAAAATATGATAATTTAAAAACTTTTTATTTAGAGCAGGCAAATATAGTAATTAAACAAATAAAACTAAAAGTGGACAATGAGAAAATAATAAAGAATTAAGGAGAAAACGAGAATGGGTCCCACTGACCCACATCTTGTGCACACATATAGTACTAACAATATTAAAATTAAAACCACAGTCCAAAAAGAAGAAGAAGGAAGTTAAGATTATATATGCCTTGATTTTATAATTTAAATAACCTACTGGGTTCTCTAACAGCTAGCCGGTCCAGTCAACAGACTCTTCTTCGAACCTAAGCTGATATCCACCTAGGGGAAAGATTTTAAAACAGAGAAAATATGAGCAAAAAGCTCAATAGGACTATGATTTTAAAAAATTTAATTTTTAAAAGAAATTTCATTATTCAAATAAATATGTAGCAAAAGAACTAAAACAAATAAATAAATAGATGAAAATTTAATAAAAGTTTATCTTACCAAAATAGTTTATTGGTCAACCAGAAAGAATATTATTTTTTTTCCTAGGCAAACCATATATATAACACCATTGTAGTGGCCTAGCTAGGTTTCGAGACCTGCCCTCAAGGTCGTACTCTACACAACCCGATCTATGATATGACATCATGCCCTTAAATATAGTTATATATATATATATATATATATTTCTATGATTATTAAAATCTCTTTTTACCAAATATAATCATTTACTTTCATTATGAGGTTTATTTTAAAAATCACCTCAATCTACTGTTTGTAAAGACGCTCAATAAAAATCCTCTTTAATCAGTTATTGAAAACATTTTGATAAAAATCCCTTTTAGGTCAAAATTATTTTAAAATCAGGTTACCAAAGAAAAAGGGTAGAAGTCTTACCTCAATACTCGTGCCGATGCTCCACACCATAATCCCAGTCCACTATACGTTAGCTCCGTTGATCCACGTATAACCTTAAATGAAAACTAGGTCTATTAGTATCTAACGTGAGATATTCTATGTTTCTAAATCATCTTATGGTGTCCTAGTATGCCATTTGGGTTTATAAAATTATATTGTGTTGTTAAAATCTAAATCGGGATTCAAAATAGCAAAAATAGGTGAAAAATTACAAAATCTCATCATGCCCGATCGGTCTACCGGTTGCCTTGGCTCGGTCAGCCAAATTGCACAATTTGGCCTGTCAGAAAGCCAAGTCCGGTTGGCCGAACATTTCTAGGTTTGGCCTACCGGTGTATGAATTTGGCCTATTGAACTCATGAATCTGGCCTGTCAAACATGAACTTCAGCCTGTCAATTTGAAAAAATTCCAGAATTTTTCAAGCACGGGATTTTACCTCCCGAACCCAAATCTCAAATTTCAACCTGATTTCTCACATCTCAGGCATGAATAATAATCATAGTTGATAGAAAAACATAGTAGATTACTTTTTAATGCTTCAAAACAAGTTTTATACAAAATTTTCAAATAAATCCAAAAATAAAGAAAAATGGAAAAAAATGAAAAATCTTAATTTAAATCCGTTTTTATCAAACAAAGCTTAAATCCTAACTTAGTTTGATGATTTTCTAAGCTCAAGAAAGTTTAAATTTCAAAATACCAAGAAATTCAAAAAATTGAGAAAGTTTTGAAATTTAAAAACTAACCTTGAATTCAAAGCTTTAAATCCTAGTTGTGGTTGCCAAATCTCGTTCCCGAGCCTTCAATCCACTAACTCGAAGCTTGGAGTTGATTTTTCTTTCAAAAATTTTTGAGAGGGAATAAGAGAGAGTGAGAAACTTAGACAGAGAGAGACAGGAGAGTAAGTGAAAGAGAGGGAGAGTAAGAGAGTTTAAATAAAGGAAAACGGTGGGTGGTTTCACTGTGTGAAAACCGTATGCCGCCCACGGTTTTATTAAACAGGCATTTTATCAAATTGTTTTGTTCCAAAAATTCAAAATAACAAATAAGAATAATTTAAAGTGATTGAAAATCATTAAAATGACCAAAAATAACACTAATAATTTAGAAATTTTACAAAATGATCAAATTAAGTTTAAAATATTTATTATGGTACACTAATCCACCATTTTACATTCTAATAACACTTAATTAATTTCGAGGTGTTACACTACTACACTCCCTTTTATTTACAAAACTACCAGTGCTATCCTCCATCGGATTTCACGTCATATGCCCTTCCTAACATACTGTTGTTCAGGTTCTTTCTTTTTCAAGGATTAAAAAAAATGAAAATTAGGAAAAATAAGATAATAAAAAAACAAGTAAACAAAAAACTAAAAAAAGAAAAATAGGTAGTCGCAATTAAAACGACTTTTTCTGTATATTAACAATCAGGGTAGGCGGTCCTAATTACAGTGGATGGTTTCACTGTGTGAAAACTGTGTGCCGCTCACAGTTTTGTTGAACAGGCATTTTAACAATTTGTTTTGTCTCAAAAATTCAAAATAACAAACAAGAATTATTTAAAGTGATTGAAAATCATTAAAATGACCAAAAATAACACTAATTTAGAAATTTTACAAAATGATCAAATTAAGTTTAAAATATTCATTATGGCACACTAATCTACCATTTTACATTCTAATAACACTTAATTAATTTTAGGGTGTTATAATTAATATCTAACTAGGTCTATAGATACAATCTTATTGTAGATACAATTCCTCGAGAATCCTCCTCAAACATGTCGACCTGAATGGAATGAAATGAGTTGACTTCGTTAACTTGTCGACCATGACCCAAATCGCATCATGTCTTTACTCCATCATCGGTAATCCGGTAAGAAAATCCATCATAATATGTTCCCATTTCCACCTTGGAATAGGAAGTGATTGAAGCTGACTTGCTGGCTTTCGATGCTTGGCTTTCACCTGAAGACAAGTCGTATATTTGGCCACGTATTCCTTGATATCTTTCTTCATACCTCTCCACTAATATTGCCTCTTTAGATCACGATACATCTTTGTACTCCCTGGATGAATAGCGAACTAAGATTTGTGAGCTTTGTCCATCACGGCCTTCATCACTTCTACGATTACTAAAACTGCTAGACGCCCCCTGAAGTACAACGATCCATCTGTATGTATCCTCCATTCTTCAAACTGTTCTTCGCTTTGAATTCACATCCAAGCTCTAAGTCGTGAGTAGGGTAATTTCACTCATGAGGTCATAGCTGTCTCAATCCACATGCTACCATGTGTCCATGTTGCATCAACATGCACCCAAGTCCACACCCTGATGCATCTGTATAAACCTCGTACGGCTTGTCACTGTTAGGGATAATCAATACTGGTGCTGAGGTCAACCGATTCTTTAATTCTTGAAAAATGATCTCATATTTTTCATCGCACTTGAATCTGACATTCTTCCTGATCAATCTTGTCAACGGTACTACTATCTTCAAGAAATCCTTTATAAACTTCCTGTGATACCCTACAAGTCCCAAGAAACTACGAATTTCTGCCATGTTCCTTGATCGTTCCCATTCCACAATGCCTTCTATCTTAGACAGATCTACTAAAATACCATGCTCAGAGATGACATGACCTAGAAATTTGACCTTTGTCAGCCAAAACTCATACTTTTCCTTCTTGGCATACAATTGATGCTCCCGTAGAGTCTAAAGCATGATTCTAACATGCTACTCATGCTCCTTCCAAGTCTTAGAATAAACCAGGATGTCATCAATGAACATGATTACGAACTAATCCAAGTAAGGCCTAAATAACCTGTTTATTAAGTCCATGAAGGCTGCCGGAGCGTTTGTCAATCCAACGGCATCACCAAGAACTCAAAGTGTCCATATCGGGTCCTGAAAGCTGTCTTGGGAATGTCTTCTTCCTTAGTCCTGAGTTGATGATACCCTAACCTTAAATCTATTTTTGAGAAGTACCGCAAACCTCCCAACTGATCAAACAACTCATCGATGTTGGGCAGAGGATACTTATTCTTCACCGTGACCCAATTCAACTGCCGATAATCTATACATAACCTGAGAGTTCCATCATGTTTCTTTGCAAACAAAATCGGTGCTCCCCACGGTGATATACTATTCTGGATGTATCCCTTATCAGCAAGCTCCTGAAGTTGCTTTCTAAATTCTTTCAATTCTGTCGGTGCCATCCGATAAGGTGCTATGAAAATCACTGCTGTTCCTAGAAGCAATTCAATATCAAATTTGATCTCCCGAGGCAGTGGTAATCTTGACAACTCGTCGGGAAAGACATATTTAAATTCATCTACCACTGGAATTGCTACATTTCTTCTCAAGGCGATAGACTCTCCTTCTAGGTTCATAAGGAAGGCATAGCAAGCTGCATTTTTCCACCCTCTGAGACACTCCCTTACGAGACGCTCACTCATCAACCGATCACCACCACCCTGGTAAGTGATCATCGTCCTTCTATCGAACACTAGGGTTACTTTCCTAAGTTGACAATCTACCACTGCGTTATACCTGGACAACCAGTCCATCCTTAGGATTACATCATATGAACTCATAAGGATTACAATCAAATCACTTTTCAAAACCTCATCCTTAATCTTCAGGCTTTACAGATACAATTTACACACACCCACTCCAAGGGTGAAGCTATAACTAAGGGTTCGTCAAACTCTTCTATTTTTAATCCTAAGACATGTACAAAAGAGTTCAAAATGAGAGAATGAGTGGCACCAGTATCAAATAATACGTGTGCTAAGGACTGAAAAACCATAATCGTACCATCGACAACCATGTTATTGGTCTGAGCATCTGAACTCCCTGATGTCATCATTTGAACTTGCGCTACAGCTTTCCCTTTTCTTCTACCAACATTGTTGGGTCCTAGGTTAGTTGGCCGATACTGCTGTGATGATGGCGACTACACACTAGCTGTACTCGACGCTCGATACTGAGGGGCATTGCACTAGAAGCTTTGTGGCTTATGTCCATGTGCTGGATAGGGCAGTTGCTGAGGAGAAAAATGATAGAATTGAAGCTGAGGGTACTGTTGAGGCTGAAGTAGAGCCTGAGGCTGGGGCTGACGACTAGCTCCTTTTCCAATCTAAAGTCTTAGGTGAGCACTCCTGATCGAGCAATTTGTCCTAATGTGTCCTGGTTGCTGGCAATAGTGACAATGAAAGCTGTAAGGGTTGCTGCACCTGCTGTTGAATGAACTGCTACAGCCGCTATTTATGTCACCCTGTTTGTTCTTTCCCGGAGTTGGTCAACTACTAGTACTCCTTATGCCACTCTCTATGATCCTCCTGATGTTTTAGCTCGATTCTCACAGTACTACGTATAATTATTTTCCACTGATATTGCTGATAACACAAGCTCTCCAAAATTCCTAAGATGCAAGGTAACCACCTACCGCTGGATAGGGGCTTTAAGTCCTTCTTGAAACTTAATGCACTTCTCACGTTTTGATGCCACTACAGAGGTAGCAAATCTGGCCAATTCATTGAACTTCGCCTTGTATTCCTAAACTGACATATTGCCCTATTGCAACCTGTAAAACTCAGCCGCCTTCTGATCTCTATATCCCTGCAAAAAATACCGATTGTAAAACAGCTCCTCAAACCTATCCCAACTGATGTGACCATTGTTTTCTAGGTGCTTGGCTTGCTTCCACCAAGTATTAGCACCACCTTCGAACTTGTACACTATAAATTTCATGCTATACTCTACTGGCATGCCAAGAGTATCCAGATGCTTCATGAATGAATCTAGCCAATATTTCGCCACTTGTAGGTCCCCAATTCCGTCGAAAGTCGGTACAGACGCAAGTCAAAATTCCTTAAAATACGTATGCCGGCGACTAGCCTTGAAATCATCTAGTCTTGCCCTTGCTACCATCTGCTGGAATGCAGCAAACATTGCCCTCATCATTTCTGAACTCGGCGTCAGTTGTTGGGCGACATCTAGGTGCCATTCTTTCACTTCTGAAAACAAAATTTGGACTGTCAGTGGTATTTTATTGTCGTACCTATGTGTGCACAATTCCTAAGGTTCATAACCTTAAGCTCTAATACCATTCTGTCACCCCTCGAAGTACGGAAGATGACGTAGTAGTTTAATTAAGTTAATTAAGAAAATTTACTTAAAACTTGGGTTTTAAAATTAAGATTTATTAATAAGAATACGATAATTTAAGAACTTTTTATTTAGAGCAGGCAAATATAGTAACTAAACAAATAAAACTAAAAGTGAACAATGAGAAAATAATAAAGAACTAAGGGGAAAACGAGAATGGGTCTTACTGACCCACATCTTGTGCACTCACATAGTACTGACAATATTAAAATTACAACCGTAGTCCAAAAAGAAGAAGAAGGAAGTTAAGATTATACATGCCTTGATTTTATAATTTAAATAACTTACTAGGTTCTCTTACAGCTCGCCGGTCCAGTCAACGGACTCTTCTTCGAACCTAAGCTGATATCTACCTAGGGGAAAGATTTTAAAACAGATAAAATGTGAGCTAAAGGCTCAATAGGACTATGATTTTAAAATATTTAATTTTTAAAAGAAATTTCATTATTCAAATAAATATATAGAAAACGAACTAAAACAAATAAATAAATATATTAAAATTTAATAAAAGTTTATCTTACCAAAATAGTTTATTGGTCGACCAGAAAGAATATTATTTTCTTTTCCTAGGCAAACCATATGTATAACACCACCGTAGTGGCCTAGTTGGGTTTTGGGACCTGCCTCCAATATCGCACTCTACACGACCCGATCTCTAATATGGCATCATGCCCTTAAATATAGTTTTATATATATATCTTTCTATGATTATTAAGATCTCTTTTTACCAAATATAATCATTTACTTTTATTATGAGGTTTATTATGAAAATTACCTGAATCTACAATTTGTAAAGACGCTTAATAAAAATCCTCTTTAATCGGTTATTAAAAACATTTTGATAAAAATCCCTTTTAGGTCAAAATCATTTTAAAATCAGGTTACCAAAGAAAAGAGGTAGAAATCCTACCTCAATACTCGTACCGGTGTCCCACACCTTAATCCTGGTCCCCTATACGTTAGCTCCGCGGATCCACGTACAACCCCAAATGAAAACTAGGTCAATTAGTTTCTAACGTGAGATATTCTATGTTTCTAAATCATCTCATGGTGTCCTAGTGTACTATTTGGGTTTATAAAATTATACTATGTTGTTAAAATCTAAATCGGGATTTAAAATAGCAAAAACAGGTGAAAAATCACAAAATCTCACCATGCCCGGTCGGCCTATCGGTTGCCCTGGTTCGGCCGACCAAACTGTGCTAGAAAGCCACGTCCGGTCGGCTGAACTTTTCCAGGTTCGGCCTGCTGGTCATATGAATCTGGTTTGTCGAACTCATGAATCCGGCCTACTGAACATAAACTTCGGCCTATCGATCTGAAAAAATTCTAGAATTTTCTAAGCACGAGATTTTACCTCCCGAACCCAAATCTCAAATTTCAACCTATTTTCTCATATCTTAGGCATGAATAATGATCATAGTTGATAGAAAACATAATAAATTACTTTTTAATGCTTTAAAACAAGTTTTAAACAAAATTTTCAAATAAATCCAAAAATAGAGAAAAATAGAGAAAAATAAAAAATCTTGATTTAAAACCGTTTTTGATCAAACAAAGCTTAAATCCTAACTTAGTTCCTCTAACTTAGTTTGATGATTTTCTAAGCTTAAGAAAGCTTAAATTTCAAAATACCAAAAAATTCAAAAAATTGAGAAAGTTTTGAAATTTAAAAACTAACCTTGAATTCAAAGCTTTAAATCCTAGTTGTGGTTGCTAAATCTCGTTCCCGAGCCTTCAATCAACTAACCCGAAGCTTGGAGTTGATTTTTCTTTCAAAAATTTTTGAGAGGGAATGAGAGAGAGTGAGAAACTAAGAGAGAGAGAGAGAGATGGGAGAGTGAGTGAAAGAGAGGGAGAGTGAGAGAGTTTAAATAAAAGAAAACGGTGGGTGGTTTCACTGTGTAAAAACCGTATGCCGCCTACGGTTTTATTAAACAGGCATTTTAACAAATTGTTTTATTCCAAAAATTCAAAATAACAAATAAGAATAATTTAAAGTGATTGAAAATCATTAAAATGACCAAAAATAACACTAATTTAGAAATTTTACAAAATGATCAAATTAAGTTTAAAATATTTATTATGGCATACTAATGCACTATTTTACATTCTAATAACACTTAATTAATTTCGAGGTGTTACACCACTACACTCCCTTTTATTTACAAAACTACTAGTGCTATCCTCCATCAGATTTCACGTCATATGCCCTTTCCAGCATACTGTTGTTCAGGTTCTTTCTTTTTCAAGGATTAAAAAAAATGAAAATTAGGAAAAATAAGATAATAAAAAAACAAGTAAACAAAAAACTAAAAAAGAAAAAAGAAAAACAGGTAGTCGCAATTAAAACGACTCTTTCTGTATATTAACAATCAGGGTAGGCGGTCCTAATTACAATGACTCTTTCTAAAAATGAAATTGTTAGAGTAGGCAGTTGTTAGAAAAACTAAACTTCTGCTATTTAGGTGACAACCAAGTTGGTATGATAGCATTACCTCATGTCAAGTTAACGGTTAATTACAAAAGATAAAAGTTAATGATAATATGTATAAAAAAATAAAAATCTATATATATGCGTTTGTATGCCAAAATAGGTTCTATAATTTTCGTACTAGGCTCTATAGGATTATAGATGTATATCTATAATATATATATATATATATATATATATATATAAATAATGAGCAAAACGTTGTCCTTTATGATATAAATGGCAATGCTCTTGTCTCTTTTGAGTGAGTGGAGTAGGCTTAAAGAGAAGTAAACAGAAGCACGCCCTTTAATTCAAGCACATCAAACCTATTACTTTATTTAGGAGATCAACGACAAGAGAAGAAACCCTCTGAACAATAGAAATTGTTGGAAAATGGATATGTTGGAACGCAACTGATTTGTCTTGTTTTTCTTTTTTTTTTTTCTTTTTCCCGACTTGCCTTTCTCTTAGGCCTAAATGAAGATTGTAAACAAGGATTTTTTTTGCTTAGATTCCGTATTGATGTTCTTCCCTCTCTCCAAGCCAATCTTGGGCTTTTATATACATTATATACATCCTAGTCGACTGCCTTATTCTGAAGGATAGAAGGACACCAATACCAGCTAATTCCTAGCGACGTTGTGTAGCTTATCTTCAGCGTTATGGTCCCTGAGTTTTGGTGAATATGAGTACTCATCATATTCATCAAAAGTCACTAGGATAAATGCAGTCATCAAGGTTGCTGGAATTTTAGCTATGTCTCCATATTATCATCTTTAGTATCAGTTGTGGTATTCTGTAGCTATTATGGCTTAGTTTGGGATTGTTGTGTTTCTTATAGAAGCACTGCTTTTACTTAAAGTAAAAGCAGAAGCGGATATCTAACTCGAGCAAAGCATTTGTGTTTATCAATACATATCGTTGCAACTTGGAAAAATGACCGGGATATCCTTTTAGAGTTTGCTGCCAGATGACGTGTAGTCTTGTGGACATACACTGTTCATAAAACGTTGTAAACTTTGTATATTGATAGTTTTGCGACTGCTTTGTTTAGTAGCGTATCCTTGTATAAATCGTTTAAGATGATAGCCCTTTGTTCTTTTTTTTAAAAATAAAGTAAAGATGATAAATGAAGGAGCAAATTGCTAGAGCATCAAGTTAAGCATTTATGATATCATAAAAAGTTCTCGCAAGAAATGGAAAATTATTTTTAACACATCAATATATATGCTATATTTCTTGACAAATACCCCAATCACAAATCAAATATTTAGGTTAAAATTTGTAAAAAAAATAAATAAGTAATCTCAATCGCAATAAAAATCTATCTATTCTTTGTTAGAACAAATATTGTGATGAAAACTATTATCACACAGGATCATTCATGTCAAATCACTAAAAATATTGATAAGATGAGGAAGCTAACCTGAATCCATAGATGCGATGTGAATCCTCAGTCTGTAGGTTAAAGATCTTCCAAGTCTAGTATGTAAGTCTTCCTTCAAAGTATGCCTTAGTGATTTCTCTATAGATGAGTAACAGAAAAATAACGTACATACTGACTTGAAGACCACAACCCCTTTATATAACTGCTAAACTCTAACAGTTATCCTTAATTACTAATTTAGCTCATCATAAAATCAATAATTATATTTTGGTCCTACATATAGGAAACCCACACTTAACGATGCATTAAAAGCCTAAAACCTAAATCAATCACTTTTAATTAGGCAACCTTATCAGATAGCCTTTAATACACTTTTATTTAATATATTAGCCCATATATATTGGTTTTATTCCAATAATCTCCCACTTGGGCTGTATATGAAACTTTGTAAAAGTGAATTATACCTTATGAGCTCATGAATTTTGCTATCAAAACCTTATGTATCTCAACAATTTTGTCCATTAACCATATCAATATAGGACCAAAGCGACCTTCATTATATATATCGTAATTAGACCCATCAATGATCACATATAGCAATACAACTAATGACAAGATCAAGCATGGATGTGTAGCATAGAAATTTCATGCAATGTGATCTTAACATGCCTATTTTCAACTGATCTATCTAAAAACCTTAGTGAGATCAAACCATACCAAAATCAGAGTGTGAATAATCTGAAAACTTTATTTCTACGAAAAATAACCTTAAAATATCTATAAACTGAAATAACTGAAAATGTCCACATCATAAAAGCATTTAAAATTATAAACTCTCACAAAAATTGAATATCCTGAAATGATATGACACCTATACGAGTAGTGTGCTCATAAAACATTTTGGATGACAATCCCTTAGTAAGCGGATCTGCAATCATGGAATTTGTATCGATATGCTCTATAGACAGATGTCCACTCTGAACTCTTTCTTTCACAACCAGGAACTTGATCTCTATATACTTTGACTTCGTCGAGCTCCTGTTGTTGTTGGAATATAGAACAGCTGACTTATTATCACAAAATAACTTGAGTGGTCTTTGAATACTGTCCACTATACGTAGCCTTGTGATAAAATTTCGCAGCCATATTCTATGATTGGACGTCTCATAACACGCTATAACTCTACTGCCATGGCAGAAGATACTATAAGAGACTGTTTAGCACTCTTCCAAGGGACAGCACCTCCAGCTAGAAGGTAGACATAGCTCGACGTAGATTTCATACTATCTTGGCATCTAGCATAATCAGAGCCATTATACCCAATGATATCAAGTTGTTCCGACCTCTGATACATGAGCATGTAGTCCTTTGATCTCTGTAAATACCGCAAGACTTGTTTAGCTGCTGCCCACTGATCCGTTCCAAGATTGCATAAGTATCTACCCAATATCCCTATAATGTACGAAATATCCAAATGTGTACAAACCTGAGCAGACATCAAACTCCTTATTTCTGATGCACAAAGAATCTTCTGCATGTCTTGAAGCTCAAAGTCATTCTTAGGGCACTGATTAAGACTAAACTTGTCTCCCTTAGCTACAGGGGTATCACTTGGTTTACAATCTTGCATGCCATATCTCTTGAGAACCTTTTCGATATAGCCCTTTTCTGACAATCCAAGAATACCCCGAGAGCGATCCTAGTGTATCTGTATACCTAAAACAAAAGAGACGTCACCAAGATCCTTCATCTCAAATTTCTTTGACAGAAATATCTTGGTTTCATGGAATAAGCCTATATCATTGCTGGCAAGCAAAATGTCTTCGACATATAAAACCAGGGAAATATACTTACTCCCACTGAACTTGTGGTATATACAATATTCATCAACCACATTCATCTCAAAATCAAACGAGATGATAACCTGATGAAATTTGTAATACTATAGACAAGAAGCTTGCTTAAGCCCATAAATGGATTTCTTTAATTTGTAAACCATCTTTTTTGTATCTCTCGACACAAAATTTTCTAATTGCACCATATAGATTGTTTCATCAATGTCACCATATAGATTGTTTCATTAATACCACGAACTTTCAAAATTTTCAATGTTCAATGCACTTTGATATTGAAAGAGAAAAATAATAAGGCTGGCTAGTTATACAAGTTCTAGAGTTTAAAAGTGGAGGAAGATTTTTTAAAGTGAAAATTTCAAGAAAATTTGTTTGGTAGGGGTTCAAAATTAATACTGATAATGCATTTAAACTACAGTTCGTATGCATGCAGGCGTATGATGTTGGAAAAAAGGTATGGACTGCAAAAGGAGAAGACCAAAAGGCAGCCAACAAAGAATTCTTTGATATTTCAAAGGTGTTGGAGACAGAGCTTGGAGATAAACCCTACTTTGGAGGAGACGCGATCGGGTTCGTTGATGTTGCCCTAATTCCATACTACTGCTGGTTCTATGCATAGGAGACATTCGATGAATTTAGCATTGAGGCTGAGTGCCCCAAGATCATCGCATAGGCCAAGAAGTGCATGGAGAAGGAGTGTGTCGGCAGGTCTCTTCTAGATGAGAAGAAGATTTATGAATTTGTTATTCAACTTAGGAACAAGTTTGGTGTTGAATAGGGAAAATATTTGTGTCCATGGAACTAGCTTGCTAGTTAATTTGCTTTTGACACTTTGTTGTGTCCTATTAATAATGTTGTGTTAGAGCCTTATGTGGCTGGTGTTCTAATGTCCTTCGAAGAAATAAAAAAAGTTAGTTCCTTTATTGCTTTAATCTCGTGTTTGAAGACCATTTTCTTCCTTTGTTTTTTTTCTTAAAGAAAGATGTTACGATCGTTATTATTTTTTCAATTGAACACGAAGCTGTTGTAATAATTTCATTAACATGTCACGCCCCGAAGATCGGGAGGTGACATGGTGGATTAATTAGATTAATTAAGTCAAATTTTAATTAAAATCAAAAATTAAAGAATTCAATCAATTATGAAAATGAGACAATTTAAAACTTTTTAAGACGATTATTATATTAATAAAACAAACGGAAAATGAAATAAAATAAACTAAAGAAAAGGGGATATGTGTGGGGTTCCACCAGGCCCACATCTTGTGCACACACATAGTAACGACATAAATTAAGTTTTACAACCATAGTCCAATGGAAAAGAAATTATACGATACATGCCTTAATTAATTAATACAATTAACCTATTCGGGGTCTTTTATTGCTCGTAAATCCGGTCGGTGGACTCTCTGTCAAACCTAAACTATATTCCACTAGAGGAAAAGGGTTTGAAAACAAGTAAAAAAGTGAGCGAAATGCTCAGTAGGACTATGCTTTAAAATAGATGCATAATTTGAATATAAAATTTGTCTTTCAAGAAAATAATAAGAAAACAGAATTAAATAGATGAACTCATTTAAATTAATCTTATCAAAATTCGATCATCTAGAAAGTACCTTTTTATCTTTCTTAGGCAAACCATAATTACCATAACCGTAGTGGCCCAGCTGGGTTTTGGGACCTGCATCTAAGGTTGTACACTACACGGCCTAATCTCTAAATATGGCATCATGCCTATCTATGTATTTCTATAGTTATTAAAATCTCATTTTGCCAAGTATATTCATTTACATTCATTATGCGATTCATTATAAAAATCATCTGATTCTACTGTTTATGAAAACGACTGATAAAAACCTTTTTCAATCAATCATTGAAAAATATTTTGAAAGAAATCATTTTGAGGCCAAAAAATCATTTTAAAAACTTGGCTACTAAGGAAGGGGGTAGAAGTCCTACCTCCATATCCATGCTGATGTCCAACACTACAATCCCGATCCACTATATGTTACCTCCACGAAACCACGAACAACCTTAAATATAAACTAAGTTTATCAGTATCTAGCTTAAGATATCCTATGTTGCTAAACTATCCCATGGTGTCCTAGTGGGTCATTTAAGTCCATAAAATCATACTGCAAGATTAAAATCTCTATCGTGGTTCAAGACAGTGAAAACAGGTAAAAAATGACAAATTTTTGCAAAGCTCGGTCGGCCTACCGGTTCCCTTGGTCCGGCCTACCAAACTATTTCCAAGTTCAGCCTGTTGAAGTTATGAGTTTGGCCTGCTGAAGTTATAAGTCCGGCCTACTGAAATTCAAGTTTGGTCTGTTGAACTAGAAAATTCTGGAATTTTCCAGAATTTGAGTCTCGGCCTCCTCGAGCTTAAATCCTCATTTTTGACTTATTTTCTCAATTCTCAAGCATACAAAACACTCACACATGACGAAAAAACATAATAGAACACCTTTAAACTAGTTTAAACAAGATTTGCATAGAAAATCTCAAAGAAATCTGAAAATGGAAAAGTAGAGGGACAATAGAAAAACTTGATTCAAATTCGTTTTTCACCAAATCAAGCCTAAATTCTAGATGTTTTGAGTTCCACTAACTTAGATTTAAGGTTTTCTAAGCTCAAATAAGCTCGGATTTCAAAATACAAAGAAAATGAAAAAATTGAAAAAAAGTTTTAAAGTTTGAAAATTTAGAAAACCAACCTTGAATTGATGCTTAAATCATGTTTATGGAGGCTCAATCTTGCTTCCTCCCATCCAATCTAGCTAAAGATCAAAACTTGGACTCAAATTTTTTTTACTCCAAAATGAGAAGGAAGAGAGAAAGAGAGAGATAGTGAGAGAGAGATGAGAGATAGAGAGAGAGTATAAGCTGAGAGAGAGAACGAGAGTGAGTGAGAGAGAGAAGGAGAGGAGAGATTAAATAAAGAAAGGGGAGGGTAAAACCAATGAAAAAAAATCGTGTACCATCTACGGTTTTTGCAAAATGGAACGTAGTAGGTATTTAATAGATTGTTTCTTTTCAAAATTCAAAATAACAAATAAAAATAACCAAGAGTAATTAAAATAATTTAAATAATTGGAAGTACCATTAATTTAGAAACATCACAAAATAGTCAAATTAAATTTTAAAATACACCATGGCATACTAATTCACCATTTTATATACTAATAACACTTAATTAATTTTGAGGTGTTACACAACAACTGTTATTCCTAATCAAATATTATATCTGGCCAAGAAATAAAAAGGTGGTTTCTTAATGATTTGAATCGTGTTTTGAAATCTTTTGCTCTTAAACTTCTTTTGTGTTTTTGTTATTTTCTTCCAGCTTTATTTCGGACATGTTTCCATCTATAATTGTTAAATATAAATTTTCCCGCATTTAGGTCTATTCAAAAATATGTATGTGTGTTTAAATACATTCTCTCTTTGGAGCTAGCAATTGCTCAGAAGCAACAAAAGAGCCAAAAAAAAAAAAAAAAGAAGTGAGCAATTCTTCAAATAAATTAGTTAAAGATTTAAAGAAATTGAAAAATTTACCCTTTTTATATGCATTGCCAGTGCTTATTCATCCAAAAATAAAGTTTGGGAAGATTTATGGTAACGTGTTATATATCCAAAAAATGACACGATAAGGATTTTCCTTTTTTTTTCTATAAACTTTTTATTCATCATCACCCGTTTTACAAAGGCAATGTTGTTTAATTTGCGAGGCCGTTTACTGTTTGAACGTTCTTCGTATTAAAAAAAAAAAAAAAAAAAAAAAAGCCCTCAATGAATGCGAGTTAGTGCACTATACCTTTTAATGGAAATGTTTCCCATCTCTGTCGATATTTTTGTTCAAATTTGTATCCATTCTTCTTATGAATCAAAATTTAATGTGTGTAAAAATTTTTTAAAAAAATTTCATGAAATCCAACGAAATAATTTCGTTACTCTTTCAATTTTCTTGTTAAAACTATAATTCTTTCATTAAGACAAGCTCAATTATGTCTAATTCAATTTATTAGTGTACCAACTAAAATTATCATATCATTTGCATAAATCGCGATTCATAGATTTCATTTTGAAGGATTGAGATTTTTTTTGTCTTATTTTGATTTTTTTTTTAATTTTCCTCTACTTAATTGATTAATTACGCACAAGCCACTACACTCCCTTGTATTTACAAAACTACCAATGCTATCCGCCATCGGATTACACGTGATTTGCCCTTCCCAACATACTGTTGTTCGGGTTCTTTCTTTTTCAAGGATTGAAAAAAATGAAAATTAGGAAAAATAAGATAATAATTAAAAAAACAAGTAAACAAAAAACTAAAAAAAGAAAAAAGAAAAACAGGAAGTCGCAATTAAAGTGACTCGTCCTGTATATTAACAATCAGGGTAGGCGGTCCTACAAATTAAATTGTTCGAGTAGACAGTTGGTAGAAAAACTAAACTTTTTGCTATCTAGGTGACAACCAAGTTAGTATAATAGCACTATTCCATGCCAAGTTAGCAGTTAATTGCAAAAGATAAAAAGTTAATTATAATATGTATAAAAAAATAAAAAAGGATAAATATATGTATATATTTATATCGTACATATATTACATAATCATATATATAATACGTTTGTATGCCTAAATAGGTTCTATAGTTTTCGTACTAGGCTCTATTGGATTATAGATGTATATCTATATATATATATATATATATATATTAATAATGAGCAAAACGTTGTCCTTTATGATATAAATAATAATGCTCTAGTCTCTTTGGAGTGAGTGGAGCAGGCTTTAAAGACAAGTAAATAGAACCACGCCCTTTAATTCAAGCACATCAGACCTATTACTTTATTTAGGAGATCAAGGACAAGAGAAGAAACCCTCTGAACAATAGAAATTGTTGGAAAATGGATATGTTGGAACGCAACTGATTTGTCTTTTTTTTAATTATTCTTTTTTTTTTTTCCCCCGACTTGTCTTTCTTTTAGGCCAATTGAAGATTGCAAACAAAGACTTTTTTTTTTTTTTTTTGGCTTAGATTCCGCATTGTTCTTCTTCTCTCTCTCCAAGCCCATCTTGGGCTTTTATAGATATATTTACATACTAGTCGACTACCTTATTCTAAGGGCTATAAGGACACCAATGCCAGCTAATTCTTAGCCACGTTGTGTAGCTTATCTTCAGCATTATAGTCCCTGAGTTTTGATGAAGATGAGTACTCATCATATTCATCAAAATTCAACAGGATAAATGCCATCATCAAGGTTGCTGGAATTTTAGCTATGTCTCCATATTATCATCTATATTATCAGTTGTAGGGTGGCAAAATCGTGACGCGTATTATGTTCGTGTTAACACGTTTACAACACAACACAATTAAGCCAAACACGAACACCACATGATTAATTAACGTGCCAGAAATACAAATATAAACACGAACATGACCCATACACGGTAGGATTAACACAATTACTAAGTAGGCCATGATGGGTTGACATGATAATAATACGAATATGGCACATTTATGACCCATTTAACTAAAAATTAAAAAAAAAAAAGCCAATAAAGAAAATTAACAAAAACACAATATCTAATTAATACTAACCTACTACAAATATTTCAAATATTTTTATTTTTAAGTTTAAATGTGTTATAAACTAGTGGGTCATTTCGTGTCGTGTCGACACATTTACGGCCCGTTTAATTAAACGTGTTAAGGCGTATTAGGCGTGTTAGCACAAATCTAACCTATTTATTTTCGTGTTATTCGTATCAACTCATTTATAGCTCAATTAATAAATGTGCAGTCCAAACCCGTTTATCTTGTGTCACTTTCGTATCGTGTCATCGTGTCATGTCTGAAAATGCCAAACCTAGTTGTGGTATTTAGTAGCTATTATGGCTTAGTTTGGGATTGTTGTGTTTCTTATAGAAGCACTGCTTTTACTTAGTAAAAGCAGAAGCAGTAGCAGAATCTGTGAGTAACAACCATTTACCTTCTAGTAGCTCTTTAATTGATGCTATGGTCCACCTTTCTCGGTTACGTCCGTCAACTTCAAATCATCCTGCAACTGAAGAAAATCCCAGACAGACTCCTGCATTACAAGAGCATATTTCAGTAACCAGTTAAGTGATATGGAGGTTCATGCGACGGCTGAACTCAATTATCATTCTTTTAGGATTGATGAACATGAAGAGCAAGCCAATCTTGCCTTTGATAATATTTCAGAGATGCAAGAATATGTAAAGAGTAAGATTGCATCTCTGAAAGTCAGCTTGACAAATACGAAGGCATATCATCAGGGAGCTATTCAAGAAATTGGCAATGGCACTATCTTTATTGAGACTTAAGAAACCATATCATCCCGGTCCCAGTTATTGCTTCTTCTCTCATTAGTTTTCTTGTTCCTCATGTTTATCTGCCTGATCGTGACCCTCGAAGGCAGTTTATTAGGGGCTTTTCTTCCTGGAGATATTAGTTTTTTTTTATCAAGGGGAAGTTCATAAAAGGAGTTCGGAGCTCTAGCTCTATATATATGTAACAATAACTCCTTGAATAACAAATACGTTATATGCATGACTCTTTTTTTTTTTTTTTTGTTGGGGTGGAAGGGGGAGGGTGGGGACAGGACGTATAAGTTGCTGATCGTTAATACGTGTGTGTGTATGTGTGTGTGTGTGTGTGTGTTTATGTAGTTTATTTGTCTTTTCATGCATGTCTTTTTTGTTTTTTCACTTTGCTCCAAAACAGAAAAACCTCTATACGTATGATTGGCATAAAAAAGCAACACATATTTATTATGGAACACACTTTCTGACATATACACACACTAGAGGCTGATTACATGGATCAAAAATAATATATAATCTCGTTTTGAGACAAGATATAAAATAGCGATAATTGACGAAAGAAGATGGCATATAATGAAGTTAAGAACCCGAAGAAAAAAAAAAAAAACTTTTCAAACATTGGTATGTATCTGTTGACAATGGATATCTAACTCAAGCAAAGCATTTGTGTTTGCAACTTGGAAAAATAGCCGGGCATAGCCTTTTAGAGTTGCCAGATGACGTGTAGTCTTGTGGACATACACTGTTCATAAAACGTTGCAAACTTTGTATATTGATAGTTTTGCCACTGCTTAGTTTAGTAGCGTATCCTTGTCTATTAACCTTTAAGATGATAGCCCTTTCTTCTTTTTTTAAAAATAAAGTAGAGATGATGAATAAAGGAGCAAATTGTAAGAACATCAAGATTAAGCATTTATTATAGCATAAAAGTTCTAAGAAATGAAAAATTATCTTTAACACATCAATATATATGTTATATTTCTTGATAAATACCCCAAACACAAATCAAAGATTTAGGCTAAAATTTGTAAAAAAAAATTAATCTCAATCGCAATAAAAATCCCATCTATTCTTCCCACAATACATTTTAAAAAGCCCACGTGAAAGAAACAGCAAAACAAATAAAAAAAATGGGAACTTTATTGAAGCTGAAACCATAAATAATCCACAAGAACAGTTCCAAGTAGAAACCAGAATCCACATTCTCAAAACTATAAACCAAAAAAGGGGAAAAAAAAAAAAAACCTTCTCATGAACCATTAACAAAGAAAGATTTTGATGCTAAACACAGCAAAAATGCTAAGGAAACGCATAAAAATAAATGAAGAAAGAAAGAAAAACAAAGAAAGGCTAACCCAGAAAGAGAGAGCCTCTGATATATGGCCAAGCGAAAGGTGGAAGAAATATTTGTAGAGGAATAGGTGAGAGAGAGAATAATCAGAGAGGAAGAAGCTTAGAAAAGGCTGAAACCTCTGAGAAAGAGAAGTCAGGTGATCGACGGCTGGAGAGACAGATGGGAATGTAATTTTTGTTGTAGATGTTATTATTATTTAAAAAAAGAAAGAAAGAAAGAAAAAACCTGAAAGGCTTGAAGGGTAGCTGTGGCATGGAGTGAACAACCAAATAACACATAGAACCACCAAAAAAAAAAAAAAAAAGAGAAAGAAAAGGCAAGCACGTTGGCAATATGTTGAAGGACACCAGCTTACTTATAGATGCTTATAGACATAGAACTAACTAGAATTTTAAAATATTTTTAATCTTCAATAAAATGCCAGGTCTGTAATTCTATTAGTTTTATAAACAGAATTAGACTAAAGGAGAATTTTGATTACTTTTTTTATGATTCAAGAAGTGTTTTGACCACTTTTAAAAAATCAAGGGACAAATGACTTATAGTTCATAGGTCTGAGGTGTTTATGAAAATTATCTTTAAAATTACTTAGCTTTGCTAACTAGGTAAGTGAGGTTTTGCTAACTAGGTAAGTGAGGTCTTTTTTAGCAGAATAAAAGAGTGGGCCATTTTTTCCACTGGTTTTGGTTTGTTTTTAAACTTTGACCATTTTGGGGGGAAATGTGAGGAATAGCATATTCTTAAAACCTTTTGAAGTATATATCAAGTTTTAAAAATATTTGTAGTAAATAGCGGATATATAATATAAATAATTTGCCCTAAAAATAATTTATTTACTATGAACATAAGAATTATTTATATTATAAACAAATGAGTAAATAAATTATCTGCATCTTAAATCCATTTGATATTAAATAAGAATATTTTTACTGTAAATTAGGGGTGTTCATGGGTAAGTTTTTATTGGTTTTTAGTAAGTCAGTTTCCTACCGATGGCGGTCGGTTTCGGTTTTGAGAAATGCAAAATGAGCACTAACCGATTATAAGAGGGGTTCAGTCAATTTTTGACAGATGATGGTTGGTTTTGTGGCAGTCGGTTTTAGACAACAGTTTCCAGCCAAATTACAGATAATGATCCATTGGCAACCTACTTGGTTCTATTTTTCCCCACAATATAATGTAATGGCTGATTAAAAAAAAAAAACCTCGACATTTTGAGAACATCAGAATAAGGTAAATAATATAAACCAACAAAATTAGCAATAAAATTCGTCATTTACCAATATATTCCAAAGTTTTAGATTTCAAATAGGAAATGGAGTTTGACATATGGTATATTATTGAAATTTATATTGTTCTCTAAATAAAATTTCTTGTCGGTTTGGTTTTCGAACCGACAAAATCTCTTTCAAAAACCCAACCGCTCACTTTGTGGGTGGTATGTTTTCCAATAGAATCCGCCGGTTTTGCTATTAAAACCAATTTTTTCAGTTTTTTGGTAGGCTTGGCGATCAGTTTCAGTTGATTTTTGATTCTCAATTTTTTAAACATCCCTACTATAAATAAGGATGTAAATAAATTATTTACTTCATAAATTTGCTATTTACTATAAATATTTTCAAACCTACCATTTACTAGTTTTGAGAAAGTGTTATTTATGACAATTGAGTCCATCATGAGATGAGAGACCAAGATAGGAAGATGGGAGGTAGCCCTTTTGCACATCCTTCCCAGAAATGAAACTTTCATGCTTCCCAAAATCAGCCACATTCACAGTCAAACCACCCCATGAAAAAAAAATAATAATTATAATAAGGGTTATTAACACTAATGGTACCTAAACTTTTGGGTTTCTCTTATTTTACCCTATGAACTTTAAAAATAATAAATTCACCCCCTAAACTTTCAAAACTCCTCACTTTACCCTTGAATTTAAAAATCATCATTTTACCCCTAAACTTTCAAAGCTCTTCACTTTGCCTCCTAAATTTCTGATTTTTTTATTCAAATAGACATATTAAGCCTACACAACTCACACATGGGTCATTTGTAAGGGTAAAAATAAAATTTTATCACTCTTAAGTTTTGTTTCATATTTATACTCTCACTTGATGCCTTTGTTTTGTTTTTTAACTTAAATTCTCATTTATGAAGGGTTTGTTTGCATTTTTATTCACATTTTTACTGTGTAACTCTTTTAATAAGTTGATATTATTTCTCTAATATTTGAATTTGAATACTAAAGAAAACGAGTTGTGCATTAAAGATGAGGAGATATCAATGAACAATATCGAGAAGAAATGTGTATAAAAGCCCTTCTTAAATTAGAGCAGATAAAAAGTTAAATAAGTGTAAATATGAAACAAAACTTGAGAGTGATAAAATCTCATTTTTAGCCTTACAATTGATCCATGTATGAATCACATGGGCTTAATTCTATCTATGTGAATAGAAATAAAAAAAAAATGATTAGTTTTAAAAGTTTAAGGACAAAATGGTGATTTTTAATATTTAGGGGACAAAGTGAGTAGTTTTGAAAGTTTAAGAAGTAAAGTGGTAATTTTTAAATTTCAAGTGACAAAGTAAGGATACCCTAACTTGTAAGAGCCATTAGTGTTACTAATCCTAATAATAATAAGGGAGAAAGAGCAAAAGAGCATGTTTACGTAAAACTTTATAAATAATGTCATATAGTTTTAAAATGTGTAGTAAATAACATATCATGGGAAATTGAGAACAAAAACCCCAAAATACACCTACTTTTTTTTCCTTTATATCTCTCACCCCTTCCATCACAGGCAACGTTGATGGCCAAGAAATCTAGTATTACCTACTATATTACCGTGTGAATACAAAAATTTACTAGTGACTCAACCAGCACCGCTAAAGGTCGAGAAATGTAGTATTACCAAGGTAATACTATATTACCATGTAAATAAAAAAGCACCGATGTTTTCGTTCGACTGTCGGTGGTCGAAAAATACAATATTATAGTGGTATTATTGTATTGTTGTGCAAATACAAAAGTTTACTAGCTACTTCACCGGCATAACCAACGGCTATAAAATAAAGTATTGCTAGGGTAATACTATATTACTGTGTAAATAGAAAAGTTTATTGACGACTTTATAGGACTATCGATGATCGAGAAATAAAATATTACCTGGTAATATTGTATTATTGTGTAGATATAAAAGTTTACCAACGACTTCGTAGAGCTGCCGACGATCAAGAAATACAACATTACTCTGGTAATAATATATTACTATATAAATACAAAAATTCACTGATGACTTGGCAGCCAAGAAATACAGTATTACTCTAGTAATATTGCATTTACTTGTACATACTATATTTACATGGAATTCAAAAATTTTACCTATGACATTGCAAGACAATAATGGTACCAGTGACATTGTCGGCAATCGAGAAATACTATATTTCTCTATTAATATTGTATATACTTGTAAATATTTCCTAACGATGTTGTTAGAAGTAACCGACACTGAGGATGTCCAGTGGCCAGGAAGTACCACCAAAAACGCATGATAGAAACAACAACATCAATAACATTATATTTCAAAACAACAAAAAAATTATGAAAAAAAACCACCAATAGAAAAACAAAACAAAACACTAACAAATTGCTACATATTACCAAATTCGAACGAAATGCTAAATAAGAACAAAATAAAACTATAATTAAAATTAGTTTAAAACATTTTTTCTGTTTCTTTTTTTCTTCTCTTTTTTTTTTTCCAGATAAAAAATCAAACAATAATAACTCAAAAACTAGAAAAACAATAACAAAACTCAACCTGGCAAAGGAATTTTCGAACGACAATGGTGGCACAACCTCGGTCTTGGATAGTGACAAAATGCACAAACTTGGACATCAACAGCGACTGCAAGCCTCAAAAAGTGATGGCAAGTGTGAGCTCAAACTTGGACGGTGTCGATGACAGTTTACTTCTCTGGCTTTTGCATTGTTGATCTAAAAATTCATCGGCCATCGGTGCCCATGAAAACTAGACAATAGCCAGATTTGACAAGGAATAACCCAATCTTTTTCATCGACTTCTCCAACTCGGACGTCTCGTCTTCTTCGGCTCTAGTAGCTTCAGAACACGATGTGTTCTACGAATCTTGCGATGGAGGTCGTGATGTCCAAATCAGGCGACGCTGGAGGCGATGGAGATGATCATGCCCAATATGTTGACGTTGGAGCTCGAGGTGTGACGCGCGGAGCTAGAGGTGCAACGACTTTGAATTTTTCGATTATTTGGAGGAAATCGGAGGAAGAGAGAGAAAAATGAGGGAAGAGAGAGAGAAATGGAAAGAGAAACATGGGAAGGAAGAAAGAAAGATAGAGGAATGAGGGGAGGAGAGAGAATTAAAGCAAGGAAGAGGGAGAGCAAAGAGAGAGGGGAAAAGAAACAAGAAGGAAGAGAGAATGAAAAAAAAAAAAAAAAAGAACAAAAACAAAAAAAAGTAAATTTTATAACTTTGAGCGTATTTGAGGCTTTTCATGATTGTAAAATATTGCTTAATAAAAAATATATATATTTTTTTTCACTTTGTAAAACATCTGACGTTATTAACAAATGCCCTAATAAAACTTTCTATTTGGGGTAATTTCTCTAACAATAAAGGAGGGAGAGGCTAATCCCGCATTCTCTCACACACTCTAATGACTAAAATCACAATTAAGCAGCAACCTTACATTAAAGATAAAGAAAGTGGCCACCATGTGTTCGACAATGGCTTTGAGCGAGGTGACACTTTTAGACTTCTGGCCGAGCATGTTCGGCATTAGAGTCCGGGTGGCCCTTGCCGAGAAGGGAATCGAGTACGTCCACAGAGAAGAAGATCTCAGAAACAAAAGCCCTCTTCTTCTTCAGATGAATCCGGTTCACAAGAAAATCCCAGTTCTCATTCACAACGGAAAACCCATTTCCGAATCTCTCAACATTGTCCATTACATCGACGACGTTTGGAATGATAAAGCTCTATTGCTTCTTCCTTCTGATCCTTACCAGAGAGCCCAAGCCAGATTCTGGGCTGACTTCGTCGACCAAAAGGTCAATACACTACCCCACCCCACCACCCACCCCTCTTTTTTTAATTCTCTTTTATTATTGTTATTATTATCATTATTATTATTATTATTTGTATATCTCTATGTTATTATTTGGACCTGTAAACTTGTTTGTATTAGTTCATTTATCTAAAGAGTTTTAATTCCCAAGTCAACGTTAAATTTCTTAATTTGAAGTTTGAATTGTTGACGTTAAAAGGAATGAACCTGATTTCCCCGACTTGTTTGATTCTTAGAATAATTGTGAGAAGTAAGTGCATCTAGCAAATTAATGCATATAAATTCTGAGAAAATGATTTCATGGGTAGATTTGTTTACATGCGCAGTTTCAATTTCATTCATATTATGCTCTTTGTATAATGGTTAATTCTAGAAAGAATTATTTTTCCCCTAATAAAATGTGCAGCTGAAATGAACTTTACAGTTAATGTTTTAAAGCTTCATGAAAATACATGTACTTGGTAGTTGGTCCAACTGGTACGAAAAAAAAGTACCAGGAACTGAAGCTTACTTATTTTTGCAACATTAGATGATCAGTTTCATGTGCCAGAATTTATGAAAAGGTATCTCGAAAACGCAGTTGTTCAGTAGCGGTCGAAGAGTATGGGCCACAAAAGGAGAAGAGCAAGAGGCAGCCAAGAAGGAATTCTTGGAAACTCTGAGGCTGTCCTGAGGCCGTTTGAAGCAGAGCTCGGACACAAGCCCTACTTTGGAGGAGAAACCTTTGGGTATGTAGATGTCGCCCTCATCGCATTCGACAGCTGGTTTGATGCATATGAGACATTTGGCAACTTCAGCATCGAGGCGGAGTGTCCCAAACTCATAGCATGGGCTAAGAGGTGCATGGAGAAGGAGAGCATCTTCACATCTCTTCCCGACAAGAAGAAGATCTATGAATTTGTTATTCAACTCACGAAGAAGTATGGCATTGAGTAGAGGAAGATAAGGGGAAAAAAAGTAGAGAACATTGTTGATTCCATGTTGTTAGTTTATTGCTTATTGAAATTAAGGTAAGCAACTTTTTCTTGTACTGTTTCCTCCGTTTTCAGTTGCCCTTTATTTTGTTGTTTCCACAGGGAACATTTTCCTCCTTTTGTCCATGGAGCCTGCTAATTTAATGGTTTAATGGGAAAACATTCTAGTAGAAAATTAGAGATTATATGTTAAATTTCGCTGGAAAATTGCATCAAATGTCAGGCTATCCAAGTTGAAGTTGAACAGATCTACAGGCCGATGTACGAAATTAGCACTAAGCAGAACTAAAAAATATTGATAACTAAGCTTGCACTGCAAATCTAGTAATTCTATTCAAAGCAAAATATACTCTTTTTTTCTTCTTTTTATCTCTTTTATGTTTTTATCTGTGTATATCTCTTTCTGAAAAATGGATAGTGTTGATGTCAAAAAGAGACACATAACTGTGTGCAGCCTTGCACGGTAGTAATCAAGCTAGTACTCCGCCTGATAAGCCTGTGAGGTAAGAGAGAAAACTATAGAAAGAGGATACACAGGTTGGGTGCTTGTTAAGGGCTTGAGCCAGAAAACTGAGCAAAAAGGCAAGCAAAGGGGCAAAGTCTTTATAAATGCATTGTGAAGTTGAGTGTTGCCCTGATCCAATATGCCATGCTAGGTGAGTGAGTTTGAACTAACCGATATGCGGACATCAGGGATTGCAGTCCATGTTTCCTATTTCTTGATGGGGTTGGCAATTCCGCTCAACAGATCAGAGCATTTCGTTTCGTTTAGTTTGGATGCAGCCCCTGATCAAGGCTTTTAGTAACCTTCCGGTTTTACCAGGCTGCACCCAGCTGTTCTCCTGATCGGACCAAACCATTAGTCCAACCCAAAACAACCACACCTACGACAAGTAGAATTAAAAGCAATGTAATTAAAATTTTTGAAAAATTCTCCATAAAATTTGAAGTCAAATATTATCAAGAGGACAATAGAAGAAAAAGAAATACGAATTTAAAATAATTCCAATTATAAAGTATTTATCTTTCCAAACAAGTTTTTCAAAATACCTAACCATGTACACCTTGCCTGAACCCAAGCAGGTCCTGCTATGCAATTTACATTGAATCCATAATTTTAGATGAAATTCAGGATTTTCAGCTTATAAACAAGCATTAGAAAGTTTCCAGTGTCCACACATGATGACGCTTAAGAACAAGTTACAAACACAAACTTAGATACGTTGAATTAGGTAGAACGAAACAATAGAAAATCCTACTAAATGCCACTAAACACAATAACAAATAAGGTAATTTTGCTTAGATTTCCGAATGGACATAACAGATTCCTTACATACATTTAAGGCTTTAGCCCCAACAATACGACGACTTTCTTTTCTTTTCTAGGTCGAGAAAGAGAGATAGAACGTAAAGTAAACGTCACCAATGACTTCTGACTCAACGACATAAGATTATTATAACAAAGGTTATTTATAGGATGTTTGTGAGCATTTGAATCAATTTTGATTAAAATTATTGTAGCGTATAAGAGCTTTACATTCTACTGTTGTAGCTTACTTATTTTTTTTAACATTAACTTAAATATATTAAAATGATTTATTTTAACAGGTAATAATAATGTTAAAATGAAGTATACAATGCCTTATTAACGCTTTAGTACAAATTTCAAAGTTCATTTTCAAAAGTGATTTCTTGAGAAGTCATAATTTATGACTTTGGTTGAAAGCTAAACTGGGAACGAAAACACTTCCGATAGATCATTTAAATACTTTCAGAAGCAACTTTTGAAT
The DNA here is from genome assembly GCA_946598075.1 of Artocarpus hirsutus. Classification (NCBI taxonomy): domain Eukaryota; kingdom Viridiplantae; phylum Streptophyta; class Magnoliopsida; order Rosales; family Moraceae; genus Artocarpus; species Artocarpus hirsutus. The sequence goes on along the minus strand of CAMOHE010048901.1, from coordinate 9,624 downwards.
TTAAAAACTAAAAATAGCTTTATAAAGCATCCTAAATAAGGCTATATCTTGCCAAACAAGAATTTCAAGATTTCTTTTTGTTTTATTAGAAAAAAAAGGCCTGTCCAATTTTTTTTTTGCTTCATATTATTTATTGCTTGATGAACAAAGCCAAAAGTAGGTGATCGGTTTTTTTTTTTTTTTTTTTTGTGTATCCATAGTCATAAATCGATTTGAGTCTTTTCATTGTATTTATAAGGAAAATTTTGCATTTGAGACAGTTTTAATCTTTTTATCCCTGCTGAAATTATATAAATACAAGAAAAGCAAGACACGGAAATTCTATCAGTTTTCAGTATGATATTTTTATTTTTAAAAAAACATTAATAACAACATTATGAGAATAATTTTGTGATAAAAGCATGAAAAGAAAACGCTCTATTAAAAAAATATCATGTTTAGAAATCTAATATAATAATATTATGTGTAATAAAAGCACGAAAAGAAAACGCTCTATTAAAAGATAACATTTTCAGAACTATTATATTTTTTGACGGGTCAATTTCGGGTCGACACTAAAATGACCCGTGGTCAAATTTTTTGACACTAACCCGCAAAAAATCGTATCGGATTCGTGTCGTGTCGTTATGTCGCAACTCGTATTGCTTTCCTCTTAAGCGGATAGTTAATACTTTTACATATATATATATTAGGTAGATAAGGCCTCCAATCGAGGAAAACAATTTATTAAAATGAGCTGAAACAGACCAAGGTACAACGAAAGGTCCAAAGACCGAGAATAGGGTCTATAAGCATACCCAAGAAACCTACTCGGCAATCTATGATCCAAACGATGGGGCTAAACGAATCCCCACCCCTAGACAGAGTTAAAGTCCTACTAACAATGGTTTCAGTGATCATAAAGAATAGCCACACCTTAACCCACTCCCAACTCAGGACACTACCTAACAAACCAAAAGGCATGGTGACACCATCCTCTGAGCCCGACACATCTTGCAACAACACAAAAACAACAAACACAACCTAGAGGACCAATGAGGAAACCACAGCCCTTATTACAACAAACCCAGAATATAAAAACAACACAAAACACAAATCTAGAACGAAGCCTCCATGCGATCTATGAAACTGAGGTCCCTCAATGCTAGCCTTCTCGAAGCAACAGCCACCCAACTCCTACTGCCTGCCCGCCGGAGAGTACCCATGGCCCCTCTTTGACTTACTTCACAACAAGGCCAGAACCACCACTGCCCATTGTAACTCCCTGAAATTAATTAAGTGATATTAGTGTACAAAATGATGAATTAGTGTGCCTTGATGTATTTTTAAACTTAATCTGACTATTTTGTGATATTTTTAAAATTTATGTTATTTCTAATTATTTTAATCATTTTAATTACTTTTAATAATTTTCATTTGACATTTTGAATTTTTGGAACAAAACAATTTGTCAAATACCAAACATGACCCGTTTGAAATCTATGTGTTGCACATAGTTTTCTTGTAGAAAACCACCTCCCTTCCTCTTTATTTATTTCTCTCTCCCTCACTCTTCCCATTTCACTCTCGTTCTCTCTCACTCTCTCTCTCTTCCTTTCATGCTCTCTCTCTCTGTGTCTCTTTCTATCTCTCTTTCTCACTCAATTTTTGATTCCAAATCAAGCCCAAGCTTTGGTTTTCAATAGATTAGAAGCTCAGAAACACGTTTGAGCAACTGCAACTTCGAATCAAAAATTAAATCAAGGTTGCTTTTCAAAATTTCAAACTTTTTCCAATTTTTCAATTTTCTTAGCATTTTGAAATCCAAGCTTCTTTAAGCTTAGAAAACCCTTAATCTAAGTTAGTGGAACTTAAAACATCTAAAATCTAGGCCTGGTTTGATTAAAAATGAATTTGAATCAAGATTTTTCATTTTTTCCTATTTTTCACATTTTTGGATTTTCTTGAATTTTTCTATGCAAATCTTGTTTAAACTAGTTTAGAAGTGCTCTATTATGTTTTGCTATCATCTATGAGTGTTTTCCATGCCTGGGAATTGAGAAAAACAAGTGAAAATGAGAATTAGGCTTGGAGGAGGCCGAGACTCAAATCTAAAAAATTCTAGAATTTTCCAGTTTAGCAGGCCAAACTTGGAGAATTTTGACAGGCCGACCTGTGCGGCTGATAGGCCAAATTGTGCAGTTCATTAGGCCGGACCAGGGGTACCGGCAGACTGACCAGGCTTTCATGAAAATTTGTCATTTTTCACCTGTTTTCATTGTTTTGAATCCCGATAGAGATTTTAAACTTGCAGTATGATTTTATGGATCTAAATGGTACACTAGGACACCATTGGATAGTTTAGCAACATAGGATATCTTAAGCTAGATACTGATAAACCTAATTCCTATTTAAGGTTGTTCATGGTTCCGTAGAGCTAATGTATATCGAAGCAAGACTGCGGTGCTAAGCCGTGACACTAGATATTAAGATAGGACTTCTACCCCTTTCCTTGGTAGCCAAGTTTTTAAAAGATTTTGGCCTTAAAAATGATTCCTTCTAAAATGTTTTCAATGATTGATTGAAAAAGAATTTTTATTGATTGTTTTCACAAACAATAGATTGAGATGATTTTTATAATGAACCACATAATAAATGTAAATAAAAATACTTGGTAAAAGGAGATTTTAATAACTATGGAAATACATAGACGGGCATGATGTCATATTCAGAAATCAAGTCATGTAGTATGCGACCTTAGGGGTAGGTCCCGAAACTCATGTGGGCCACTACGGTGGTGATAATTATGGTTTGCCCAAGAAAGATAAAAATGTGCTTTCTAGACGAACTATTTTTAATAAGACTTATTTAAATGAATTTATTTACTTAAATCTATTTTCTAATTATTTCTTTGAAAGATAAATTTTATATTTAAAATTTTTATCTGTTTTAAAGCTTAGTCCTACTAAGCCTTTCGCTCACTTTTTATTTGTTTTCAAACCCTTTTCCCCTAGGTGGAATCCAGCTTAGGATTGACGAAGGGTCTACAGACCGGACTTGCGAGTAGTAGAAGAAGCTTAAATAGGTTATTTGTATAACTTAAACAAGGCATGTATTATTTTAACTTCTCTTTCTATTTCGAACTATGGTTGTAATTTATATATTGTCGACACTATATGTATGCATAAGTTGTGGGCCCAGTGGGACCCAGCGCATAGTTCCTTCTCTTTATTATTTATCATTTTATTTTATTTTATTTCATTTTGTTTTATCTTACTTGTTTAATAAATGTTTGTTTAAAAAGGTTTTAAATTATCACATATTTCTTAATTAATTAAATTCTTTAACTTGTGTTTTAATTAAAATTTTTACTTAATTATTAACTTAATTAACCCACCACGTCACCTCCTATACTCTAGGGCGTGACACCTATCGTCCCCCATGCGACACAAACCCAACCCTAGCCATGGGTGAGCCCTTCAATGACGGCAATAGGTAGGCAATGGCCAAGGCCCCTAAAATCACTACAGACCCAAGCTGCTGACCTTCTTCCCTCAGCCGCTCGACGCAGTCCCATCCTGAAGGAGGTTCAAACCAACCATGGCGTCGGAGGACAACGACACCTCTCTCTCTGATCCCAAACTTAGAACAACGACAGCAATCTTCCCTTTCCTAGCTTCGTATCCGTCCTCTAACCCAGGCCAAGTTCTACTCCACTGGCTACACAAACCTTGAAGCCACAAAGATCAGCCAAAGACAACCCTCCAAACGAGGAATGGAGGCCAACAAAATGACGACATGCCGAACCGCCGGCCTTGACTCTCTCTCTATTCCTTTCTTTTTTATCGTTCTTCCTTTCCCTCTCTAAAAAGTGGTTAACTTAGAGGATGTTTGGCAAGGTGGTGTGAACCATTGGTTGTAACTATTTTTATTATTAGAACCAACTTTGTAGGTTAAAACCAAATTTGAAGTTGTTACTGGTGTTTGGCAATGTTTTCAAAATTGTAGTGTGAACCATATGTGGTTGAAATTAATGTTTGGATGTTTTTATGGTTAGAACCACAAGTTGAAAAGAAATGAATTTTTTTTATTGTTTCTATTTATTATATAACATGAAATAATTAATTAATATTTTAGTTATAGATATTCAGCATGATTTTACATTATGATGTTGTCAATTAATTATTATCATTTTTTTGCATAGCCATTGATACACATTGTACCACATTTTTCTAAAAAAAAAAATAATAAAATGCTGAAAAAATTAGGCTAAAATATTTAGCTTTAGGAATATTTGTAAACGAAAAACTATTGTTGAAGCTGTTTCAACACACAACCAAAGTTCATTACTTGATGGATCATTTCCACCTTGACCATACATAATTAGCTGGTTCTCTTCAAGCCCAATGTCTCGTTCGTCGCCTTTGACGATCTTCCCGCATTCTCTGAGCTAAAGCATCCTTATATGCTTGTATTATCTCTCCACATTACCGTTCATTTGTAGATGCATGGTCACCCGAGATTTCGTTGATATCATCACCACCATCGTCATTGAACTTGGTGTTCCCTTCCTGTAACACCGACACTAGAACAGCATCATTGTCAAAGTGTTGTAAAAGGCTATCATTTTTCCCATAAAACTCGTTGTCGGTGTCCTCCCTTTTAGTGCATATGTCGATGAAATTATGAACCACTACACAAGCAATTGGAATTTGCATTTGCTTCTTAGTTGTATAGCTGCTGATTTACGACCATACATAATTAGCTGGTTCTCTTCAAGCCCAATGTCTCATTCATTGCCTTTGACGATCTTCCCGTATTCTCTGAGCTAAAGCATCCTTATATGCCTATATTATCTCTCCACATCATCGTTCATTTGTAGATGCATGGTCACCCGAGATTTCGTTGATATCATCACCACCATCGTCGTTGAACTTGGTGTTTCCTTCCTGTAACACCGACACTAGAACAGCATCATTGTCGAAATGTTGTAAAAGGCTATCATTTTACCCATAAAACTCGTTGTCGGTGTCCATCCTTTCAGTGTATATGTCGATGAAATTATGAACCACTGCACAAGCAATTGGAATTTGCATTTGCTTCTTAGTTGTGTAGCTGCTGATTTACTTTAAAATTTTGAAGCATGCCTTCCACACATCAAATGTTCTTTTGATGCAATTCCTTAGCGACGAATGTTTGAAGTTAAGTGTTCCTCTGGCGAATTAAAACCAGTACCGCGTTTCATATATTCTTACAAATGATAAGTTGTTCATTCGTATGGTGTAAACATATAGCTCCAAGTTGCATATCTAGAATCTGCTGTGTAGTACTTTTCTATAAACAATGATGTCACCATAGATGTACCTAGGAAATAACATATGCATAAAATCACAATTAATAAGTGGGTGGCACACGAAAATACTTTTCGATGGAATTGGAAATGCATGATGTTCTATCGTATTTTGCAAAACACGTGAATCGTGTGTGGAACCCTCCCATCCAAGTAGCATGTAGGTAAACCGCATATCAAATGAGCATGATGCTGGCACATTAAATGACAAAATCCCCTTTCAATTCTGATATTTTGTTTGCTTAGATGATGGCAATACACATGGAAAATGTGTACCATCAATTGCATGTCCACATGACTAAAGAAAACAAGAATTAGTACCATTAGTATAAATTGTAATACTACATATGCTTTTAAAAAAGTTTTCACACTTACGTCAAAGTATTTAAATACTTTTCTCGATTGTCTCGAATAAGCTTTGGTGTTTTGTTGTAGTTTGGGAGTATAATGAATCGAGATCGTAATGAACATGTCGCCGATAAAACCTTCAAGAAGCATCAAGATATTGTTTCCCTTAAGTGTTGCCAATGATCCTATGCTTCTCAGTTCGATATGGCATGGCACACAATATGCAGAAATATCATGACTTTCTCATTGACGTTCACCTCGTCAAAAGACCGCAAAGTTGTGTGTTCTTCAAACAGCTGACTGAAGGCTAAAAATTGGTTGTATGTCATTTTGACTTTGCTATACAACGGTCTTCCATGACCATTAATTAATTTTGCTACCTTCATTTTTATTATTAATATTGACATGTGCATAGGCGTTTTTGTGGCTTATTAGCTTGTCATCGTTGCTCAAGACAAGCAACAATGAGCGCAAGCAAGTCATCGTCATCTATACCTAACCTGCCTTCGCCATTATTCCAAGCTATAGAGATACAAAATCTTGTATCCATCATAGGCAACTATTTCTATAAAAAATTAGACAAATTCATTTAACAATATCACTAGAAAGAATAAATAATGTAGTGAACAATCCAACAACAATTAACAAATGTCAATAGTCCAAAAAATTATAGCCTCATCAAGCTTACAAATAATTGTTAAAACAATAGTCACTAGTGCACACATAAATGACAAACATAAACAATGTCTCAATATATGATACAGAGGATGAAAATTAAACATAGCCGATTAGTACACAGAGGAAACTACTTGGACATATACTCTTCGATTAACAGTCTACGATCGTCATCATTATCGTTTTCTAAAAACATTGTCTATAATCCAATGTCTTTTAGTACCATTTGCAGCCTCAGTTTTTCATGGCCTATGTATCCCATTTGTGTAAGAATTTGGATGCACTTGGTGAACTGAGCATTAGGCTTCTTTTTGAATCCACAATAGCCTGCGACATTATCTTCAGCCAATTCTCCTCCTCTCTAGTTTCCTTCATCTTCCTCTTGCCCTCACCAACACTTTTCGTGCTTGAACCCATCCTCTGGCGCCATTAGAAGAGGTTGAGCGCAAGCAATTCAATCGATTCCTAACATCATTCAACATATCATCAATGTGGTGTTCTTTTTGCCCGAGAGTGTCCGTATAGTTATCATCCTCAATAAAGTGCTCAGACACCGGGGCATAGCATGAAGCAGTACCAAAGCTAGAGAACCCGAAACTGTAGAACAAGCAAATATAGAATCCAATGTTTTGAAAGACAGATATCCATCTTTAATGATGTACTTAGCCGCTATTGGATTACTCTTGAGAGAAAAAGTTTAAAAACAAGTGAAACTAAATAAACTTTTTGGATGTTTGTAATCTAATTATTTGATCTTCAAACATAGCATGTTTTAATTACCTTAATTAGTTCAAGACGATACTACGTAGAGAAATCAAACTCACCACTCTTAAGGTTGACCCCTAAACCTATCACACGATCTAAAGTCTTAAGAAATGCCTATTCTTTCCGTAGGTTCTCTTTCATATGTTTAATTAGTGTTGGCATTATAGGATAATTGAAATGTGTTGTCAAGTAGGCTGCCCAAGTCTCTCATAGTTTCTTATTCTTTACATTCTCCAGTTTGCTTAATAAGGTCCTATAAGAGTCCAATCAATAATTCGATCCTCTTCTTAGTACAAGCAATGGAGACTTGCTTACTCCTAGGCATTTCTATTTATATGATAACAAATTATTTCATGGGTACGATGAATTAAAATATATTACCATAACGTAGAAATATAGAGAAAGAAAAAGTTTATACGCTCAGAAGCATAAGTGTCAGCAGACATCATTTGTGCTATGTCAAATCCTCTCGGCACCAGACGCTACCATGGAGAACATTATTGGTCATAAACCATAGATAAATGTAGGAAACGAGACTTATTAGGTAAGATATGATACAAGAATACCTACCAAGGGACCAACTGTGCACCAGCAACATAGCATCAAGGGATGCAAACACAAGCAGCAAAGAATATAACTCAAAAATGTCAACATTCATCACAGCCTGTTACCGTCACCTATAACATATTAGAAACCTTCTCGTGGCAACCACACATCCAAAGCAGGTCATTGCATAGTTTTTTCACAGCAAAATCCATAATCATGAGCACAACATGGGATGAGGGTTAAAAAGAGTAACAATTGAAATGGAAATTGGTCTACGATAATTAAACAGGGCACAAATTAATGAAGGTCTACAAAACAAAGTTCAGGAGGATTGTAGGATGACATGGATTACACTGAGTATGACACTCAAAACGACATTGCATAAACAATAATTGGCACATGTCACCAACAAGCAGAAAACGACAAAACACAAAACAAAGCCGCATCGATAGGCACGGATCACAAACAATAACAAAACGACACCCTTTGGGCATTGAATAACAGTACGACTGCAATAACAAATGAGCATAAACAACATGAACCAGCAATCACAAGCAAAAACAAAATAGCATTATTCAACAATACAGGTGCATCAATGACAACAAAGGACTTGGCACACGGCAGTGTTGACAGGCTACCACGAATAAGAAGACAATGACAAAAGGAACAACTTTTACCATGAATAACAATCAGAGGTAAGAATCCATAATATAAAAACAACTATTTGAATAGATCACAAAAAATAACAAAATAACAGGTTCTGACATTTGAATGACACTATTTATAGATCATGTTCGTTAACAAAACAACGCCCCTACAATATGAATGGAACGACAGTGAGTCCAATGAACCTCGGAACATAGAACACAAAATGACAGTTTGCACAGATCACAAACACTTACAAAACAACACCCTTTGGCTGTTGAACGATAGTGCATATAGTAACAATACATGAGCGTAAATGACATGAATCAGCTATCACAGACATTAATTCAACAAAACAGCAAGAACGTAATGCAATGACAGTGTCTACAGTTCATGTACATATAAAACGACAACAATACATAAGTATAAACGACAACAAGTGACAAACAACAGGGCAGTGTTCATAGGTACAGAGAGAGAGATCATTGAGCAGACAGCCACAGCAAATAAGAGCACAATTTTTACCACGAATAACAATCAAAGGTAAGAATCAATAATTGATGAGTAGAAAATGGAAAAGTACCAAATTAGAACCAGTGGAGGAGAGTGAAGGTTCCTTTAGCAGCCCAAAATCAGTGATGGTGTTTTTTTGTCAAATAAAGGGTTTAATTCTGCCGTAACAAGGAGGAGATTGTAATCCACTGGGGCTGTCGGAGGTTCTTTTTGGTTGGCATTTACATGCTGACAGTTGTTGCAATGAAGGAGATGTTAGAAGAATAAATTAAACCAAATTTATCCAGAATCAATCACGTCAAATCATTGAGAAGTATAGTTTTGAATTGTAGAAGCGTATCTGAATTCATGATCACTGAATAATTTTGGTTATTGTCTTCCAATCTAATACGTACTCCTTGAGATTTTCTATGTAGATGGGATTTCAGATAAAACAGGAAAAATAATACGTACGTTTGGATTGGGGACCATAACCAGAATAAATAACTTTAGTTATTTTAGGGTATTTTCAGTTTCGCCCATCATAAAATCTGAAAATTACAAATTAATATCTACACATATAATATTAATAAAAATAACCCATACATTATTTTAATACCAAAAAAAAAAAGCCTTCCAACTTTATCTTAGTTATATCACTTTAATTTAGGTTTTACTTTAAGATAGCATTAATAACACATTTAATTACATATGTGTGCCCATATGAAAAATTAATTTTCCAACAATCTCCCACTTGGGCCACATATGTTTCTTTACAAAATGTGTTAACTTTAGTGAGCTCAACCTTTGCTATCACATATAAG
>CAMOHE010048900.1:18944-47190 GCA_946598075.1 Artocarpus hirsutus | reverse complement strand
AAAAAGTTTATTTATTATTCATATACCAAATATTGTCCTCTTTATGTTAATTTTTGTTGAATGTATGATAAGCAAATAAAAGTTTGAGACTATCAATCTAAACTTTTATGATGGGGCATATGATGGATAGATTATGCAAAAAACATGAATCTTAAGGGTGATAGTTGTGGCGTCTGGCCCGGGCGTACTCCCTCAAGCCTCCATAGGACCAACCTTGCGGGGGCCTCGGACTTATGGCTCTTATTGGTAGACCATCCCCGTGCCGTCCACGCATCCATACTGTCCCCTCTAGGGCCCTCTAGCCCCTCAGGGTTTTTCTTTTGCGTCCCTCGGGTTCAAACCTCAAACCTCCCTTAAGAGGTTCTTATTTCCATCTCGTCAATTGGTATTCGAGATGGAAATAAGAACCTCTTAAGGGAGGTTTAAGGTTCAAACTTGAGGGATGAGAAAAAAAAACCCTGAATGGCCAAAGGGCCTCAAAGGGGACATTATGGAGGCATAGGCGGTACGAGGATGGTCTACCAATAAGAACCATAAGTCTGGAGGCCTCGCAAGGTGGGTCCTATGGAGGCTTGAGGGAGTACGCTCGGGCCGGACGCCATAATAAAAAGCATAGGACCCACCTTGCGGGGTCCCTGGACTTATGACTCTTATTGGTAGACCATCCCCGTGCCGCCTACGCACTTGTACTGTCCCCTCTAGGGCCCTCTGGCCCCTCAGGGTTTTTCTTTTGTATCCCTCGGGTTCGAACCTCAAACCTCCCTTAAGAGGTTCTTATTTTCATCTCGAGTACCAATTGAGCTAGCTCAATTGGTACTCGAGATGGTAATAAGAACCTCTTAAGGGAGGTTTGAGGTTCGAACTTAAGGGACACGAAAGAAAATCCTGAGGGGCCAGAGGGCCCTAGAAGGGATAGTATGGATGAGTGGGCGACACGAGGATGGTCTACCAATAAGAGCCATAAGTCCGGGGGCCCCGCAAGATGGGTCCTATGGAGGCTTAAGGGAGTACGCCTAGGCCGGACGCCACAATGGTTTAAATCAAAAGATCCACAATTGAAAGAATAAAGTTAGGCATTTTATTCATGCTAAGATTGTTATATTGTTTATATTCCTAATGGAAGATGACTTGTCTTAGTCATCAGAATGGAACTCTATGAGTAGAAATATTAGTATATTGTCATAGGTGACGATATATTACATCGGGACAAAAAGTTGAAATGTTTTGGTTAATAATTTTGTTTGTTTAAATTAATTCACTTTAGACAATTATATGTGATGTGTCTGAAATGAGTAATGGGCTCGTATTCTTAACTTATGTCTTTTGATATACCAAAGGGTGACATCTTGATTTAATGATGGTATGCATACTGGTATGTTGGAGACAACTCTTGATTAGCGTACACTAATTATTTATAGATATAAAATCCATAGATCTTTTGTAGAGTTAATGATATTTTCTTATATGCATTATTCTATAATTGAAAGACTGAAGCGCTCAACCATTTGAATACATAGGTATAACCAAATGGTTTACTATTTATGAATAATAAGTATTCTAATGGTGAGATAATGGAACGTAAGATAAAAATAAACGAGAAGGTAAAATAGAATTTATCTTCAAGCCAATTATGAATATCCTATAAGGATGTGACACATTAGGATATGTCATGAACGGTTAGCTAATTAGAGCTTTGTAATTTTATTTAGTTTGAGAGTGCAACTCTAAGCTCTTAGTAGAGTAGTGTTAGAGTTGATAATTATAAAACATGTATCTAGGATATTGTATTTTATAATTATAGGAACTTGAACTATATATGACTATCGGGTCCCCTTTACTAGCTCATTATAAATTTTATAATGATACGACATGTTTTTTCCACATATTGGTGACTTATCTTAAATTATTAAATTGACTGAAATTTAATAAGATTGGATTTAATAATTCATGTTAGTTTATCAATTGAATTATTTTTTAAAATTAATTTAAAATAAATATGTTGAATTATTTGGATAATATTTTATTTTCTATAGGATTATCTGGATATGACTGCTTTAATCAAATATCTTATATATTGGGTTATTTGAATTAAAACTGAAGCTCTATCTAAGATTCGTGGGTGGAAAATAAGATATTCTCAGGGATCAAGATTATCATAAGTTTGGCAAGCCAATGGGAAACTTCGGCTTAATGATGGAGTAAGTTCGGTAGACTAATCTCCTAGATCGGTTAGCCGAATCTGTATATAAGTTTTTGATGCATTTTTCAGAAGAGGTTGATCTAGAATCAAATTTCAAGGCCTAATCAGATAAGGTTTAACCCCAAATTCGATCACTATAAATAAGAAGTGAGTTTTCTTAGTTATTCTAATCATTTGAGAAGCAAATAGTAAGTACTCTAGTTTGAAAAACTATGAAACTCCATGAGAACTATTATTCAACATCAACAACAATAGTTTTAGGTATTATTAAGTGGTTAGAAGGAGAGTCACCAGAGGAAAAGCTATCCAACGTATGACCACCTATACTCCAATTGTGGATAAAGAATAACAAAGAAGACCAGTTGGTTTAGGCTCTTTTGGGACGTTCTTCTCTTTAAAGATTGCTATTGCTTTTCGATTCACAAAGAGATTAATAAGATCTATCATTAATTTATATGTTTAGCATGTCAAGCTTGTGTTTTGGAAAACACTCTGTTTTAAAATTTTTAAAATTTCGCTACGTATCATTTTTCCAACAATTGGTATCAGAGCCTGGTTTTTGCATTGATTTTTGGGTTTGTGATCATACTATATACATGAATTATATGATCTTATTCTCTCCTATGTTTGAATTTAATTTTTTTAAAGAGTTGGCACTCTAGGGTTTCTATGTAATTAAATGTTGTCATGAGATTATATGTTGAATATTTAATTAATTATAGTTTATTAAATTATTATTTAATTATTTATTAATTAATTAATTTGTACCAGTTATAGTTCCTTAGAGCTTAGAATGTGTATCTAGGCTTTTATATAATTAAATGGTAGTCTATCATCACTGTCTAAAAACTATTATTTTAATTTTAAATTTGTAAAATTTTGTAATTAAATAGACATTCAAAGTGAAGACAGATCTGGAAGATGAAGATGATAGGAGTTCCATTATTTTTCTATGTTTATAAATTTTAGTGTTTTTGAATTGTTAAAAATAAAATTGAGAAACTACTTCAAACATTATTTTCTAGAAAACTGCTAGTTCAGCTCTGTCGGCAGGCTGAACCCATCAGTTTGAAACCCTAATGGTCGCAGACCGACAGGCTAAACTTCCAGTTTGGTAGGCTAATAGTAAGGTAGAACGTTTTTCAAAAAAGGTGCCTTGTTGATGTAGTTTTTGATTTTATTTTTGAGATAATTCTAAGAAACATGAAATTTTATGATGATCAAAAAAATAAAACTTTTGATCTAGAGGGATTGAAGAATTAAAGATGGATGCCACATGAAGAAAGATACAACTTGAAGATACAAGATGAAGAATCAATAATATGTTTCGATTGATCTTTTGTAATCCTTATTTTCTTTTCTCTAGGATAGGACCATAATATTACGGCTATTTATTATTTTGGTTGTAGCTTTACATGTTGCTTTGCTTGTTTGTATTATAATATGATTTGCCATGTATATTGATAATATGCCATGTAGAATAGGGAGTGCCGCTCATTAAAAATTGTACATGCATGTTAACATAAAACCTTGACTTTTAAAATATTGAGGAGGAGAAGGTTTTCAAATAAAGGACCTATGGCCTCCATCGTTGGTCCATAGATGGCATATGATGGTTTCGACCCTTAAGAGGGGATTTCATCACGTACCGTATTGGATCTTTGACAGGAAAATTTATTTTAGCATGATTTATTATTGTACATTCCTAGGTGGTGATTATAAATCATGTATAAAATAGTTGAAACGATAGTTGTACACTCAAGATTAATTTTATTATTAACCTCTCTTAGGAGCTCTATTAATGAAATTAATGGCCAAAAGAAAACAATTATTGATATATGCTAAATCAGACAGGTCTTGGATAGCATATATTAATCAGAAGGGATTTGTGTTTCTAATTGAATTTGGCAAGTCTCCCTTAGGCAGCTTCTTGGATTCCAAGTTGGGAATTATTATTGTAAGGTTGTGATTTTTTCAAGGTTTTGACACATAAACACTATTATATGTTTTCTTATTTATGTTATCTTAATAAACTATTATGGAATGTTTGCTTATATATGGTACATAAATCTTTATTATAGATTAAAATTTCTAAAAATGCTTTATCATCAATACTCGATAAAAACATGTTAATTGTAGAGAATAACAACGATTGGAAAAGGTACCTAAATATTGTCCTTTTCTTTGAGAAACTGAAATTATTGCTGACAACAACGTGTCCTCTTGAACCTCACTAACAAGGAAATCTAAGCATATAATCGTGAAAAAGATGCTAATGATCAGGCCCGCTATCATGTTATGGTTAGCATGAATATTGTGTTGCAAGCTCAACATGAAGATTATGAGACTGTGAAGCAAATCTTGGATAATCTTGATGACATGCTTGGAGGTCAAGCCCTAACAAAACGGAAAGGAACTCTTCAGAAACTCTTAAATTGCAAACAAAGTCCGAAGACTCCTATGAAGGAGTATATGATGTTGGTCATGGGTTACCTTGCTGAGACTCAAACCCATGGAGTTGATATCGATGCGAGTCACAGATGAATATGGCCTTTCAGACTCTATCAAAGGAATTCATCCCATTTAGAACTTCATATAATTTAAGCAATAGATAGGATGTGACCTTGATTGAGTTGATGAAGCAGTTATAGGAGTTCAAAAATCTGATCAGGAAAACTTTTATTGATGGTGAGGCTAACTTGGTGGCTACATTTGGTTCCAATCCTAACCTAAAGAAAGGAAAGGAGCAGGAGGCTAAGAACAAGAAATCTTCTATGCAATGAATGGCAAGAATAAAAAGAAGCAAAAGAAGAACCCGAAGAAGCTGAAGTGCTTTTTTTGTAGGAAACTTGGGCACATTAAGAAGAATTGCAAGGACTTCCTTTCTTGAGGAGGTAAGTATGAACTTCTGGTTATTAAAACTTGTTTAGTTGCGAAATCAAGTGACACGTAGGTCATAGATTTTGGAGCAACTAATCACGTTTGTATTTCTTTGTAGGGGTTCAAGGAAACGAGAAGTCTACTACATGATGACTTTATGTCACAAATAGGCGATGGATCCTTGTTGTTAGCTGAAGCAATGGGAGATGTCCATCTTTATTTAGATAATTATAAGATTTTAGTTTTGAAAGATTAATGTTATGTTACTAGATTTAAAAGGAATTTAATATATATAGCTTGTTTATATACAGACACTTATTTAGTATCTTTCAATATCTATAGCTTGTTTATATATAGACACTTATTCCTAGACTTTGTTGTACATGGTTAGGTCTATAATAAGTTATTCGACGTTATCTTTATCCTTTTGGTATATGCACTACAAACTACATGTTATCTTTTGAACAATATGCCTTCCAAATTTATTCCTAAAACTCTTCACGAGTTGTAGACCAGTAAGAAGACATCCTTAAACCACATTCGCATATGGAGATGTCTGGCTCATGTCTTGTATAAGGAAGCAAACAAGTTGGAAGCACGTTCTAAAGTTTGTGTGTATACAGGATATCAAAAAGGGACTAAAGGGGGTTATTTCTATAACCTAAAAGAACATAAAGTCATGGTTTCAACCAATACAACATTCCTTGAGGAAAGCTATATAAATGACTTTAAGCCTCAAAGTAAAGTGGTACTTGAGAAGTTGACAAGTGATTTGATGACTCTGGGGGTTCTGATTGAAACCAATCCAATCAATGTAGAAAAACCAACTAAACAACAACTTAAGGGGCTTTGGCATAGTGGGAAGATCGGGAGTCAACCTAAAAGGTATGTGTTAAATAGTGAAGTCTTTTTAACTGAACTGATTAAACATGATAGGGATCCATACACTTATGCAGAGGCTATGGAGATGTTAATTCAAAGCATTGGATAGAAGCCATGAACACTGAAATAAAGTCTATAGAGACTAATCGAGTTTAGAAGCTTATGGATCTTTTTGAAGGGGCAAAACCCATAAGGTGTAAGTGGATCTATAAGAGAAAGAGATGAGCAGATGGGAAAGTCAAAACCTATAAGGCTAGACTGGTAGCTAAAGGATACATACAAAAGGAAGGAATCGATTACGAGGAAACCTTTTTACTTGTAACGATGCTTAAGTCCATCTGCAGTCTCTTATCCATAGCTGCCGCTCTCGACTACAAGATTTGGCAAATGGATGTTAAGGCAGCCTTTCTAAATGTCTATCTCGATGAGTACATATATATGGTGTAACCAGATAGTTTTAAGGCTAAGGGTCAAGAGCGTAAGGTCTACAAGCTACTAAAGTCAATTTATGGACTTAAACAGGCTTTCCATTCTTGAAAGATAAGATTTCATTAGGTGATCAAGACTTATATGGGCTTGAACAAAATGTGGATGAAACAGGTGTTTACAAACACATTAAGGATGGCAAGGTGGTTTTTCTATTGCTCTATATAGATGATATTATGCTAATTTGCAATGACATTGGGGCATTGTCTTCTGTCAAATTATGGTTGACCAAGCAGTGCAACATGAAAGGCTTGGGTGAAGCTAATTATGTTCTTGGTATCCAAATCTTGAAATAGGAAGAACAAAATGAAAGCTGCATACATAGATAAAATTCTTGAAAAGTATGTTCCAAGAAAAGAGGGCAACTATCTAGGTCTGGAATTACTCTTTCTAAGAAAGACTCACAAAAGTTTGATGAAGAAAAAGAATATACGAAGAAGGTGTCTTATGCTTTGGCAGTGGGTAGTCTCATGTATGCTATGCTTTGTATACGACTAGACATTTGTTATGCGATCAAAATAGTAAGTTGATTTCAGTTGGATCTAGGACCGAACCACTAGGTTGCAGTCATGCATACTTTCAAGTACTTGAGAAGGACTCGAGGGTATATGCTTATGTATTTAGGTGAGGATCTAACACTATAGGATACACTAATTCGGATTTTCAATCTTGTCTAGGTTCGAGAAGAACAATTTTTGGTTCTATGTTTACTCTAGGCAGCGGTGCCATTGTTTAGAGAAGTGTCAAGCAAGATTATGCTTTTGATTTAATGATAGAAGCTGAGTATGTGGCAACTAGTGATGCTTCGAAAGAAGTAGCATGGCTCTGTAAGTTCCTTGGGGATCTTGAGATAGTTCCTGGCATGGATAAGATGGTATCGCTGCATTGCGATAACACTGCAACAATAGCTAATTCTAAGGAACTAAGTTTTCACAAGAAGAGTAAGCATATTCATCGAAAGTATTTTTTGATAAAGGACTTTGTTGAGGCTAGGCATGTTGTAGTATGTAAGATCATGTCTGAGGACAATATAGCTGATCCTTTCACAAAGATACTAATTACAAGAGTTTTCGAGAAGCATGTAGAGGCTATAGAGAAAATTGTTAAACATAGTGCCCTAAGAGTAAAGTGTTGTAATAAGTTTTTTGAGACATTTTATTAATAAAGAATTTATTTATTATTCATATACCAAATATTATCCTCTTTATGTTCATTTCTGTTAAATGTATGATAAGAAAATAAAAGTCTAAGACTGTCAGTCTAATCCTTTAAGATCATTATATGATAGATAGATTATACAGAAGACATGAATCTTAAAAGTGATAGTCTAAATCATAAGATCTGCAACCAAGGGAATAAAATTAAGCTCTTTATTCATGCTAAGATTGTTATGTTATCTACATTCTTAACGAGAGATAACTTGCCTTGGTTATTAAAGTGGGACTCTACGAGTAGAAACATTGGTATATTGTTACTGGTAATAATATATTGGATCGAGACAAAAAGTTGAATTAATTTGGTTAATAATTTTGTTTGTATAAATCAATCCATTTTAGACAATCATATGTTTTGTATCTAATCCTGAAATGATTAATAGGCGCGTATTCTTGACTTATGCTTTTTGATATACCAAAGGGTAAAATCATGATTTAATGATGGTACACATATCGGTACGTTAGAGATATAACTCTTGATTGACATAGACTCATTATTCATAGATATGGAATCCATAGCTCTTTTGTAGAGTTGATAATATTCTCTCATATGCTTTATCTTGTAATTGGAAGATAGGAGCGCTCAACCATTTGGGTACATAGATGTAACTGAATGGTATACTGTTTATGAATAGTAAGTATTCTAGTGGTAAGATAATGAAACGTAAGATAAAAATAATTAGAAAGGTAAAACAGAATTTATCCTTAAGTTGATTATGAATATCCTATGGGGATATGACACATTATGATATGTCATATATGGTTAGTTTATTAAAGCTTTATAATTTTATATAGTTCAAGAGTGCAGCTCTAAGCTTTTAGTAGAGTAGCGCTAGAGTTGCTAATTATAAAATATGTATCTGGGATATGTTATTTTATAATTATAGGTGCTTAATCTATATATGTCTATCAAGTCTCATTTGCTAGCTCATAATAATCTTGTAACGATACAATATGTTTTTTCTATATATTGGTAACTTATGTTAAATTATTAAATTACTTGAAATTCAATAAGAGTGGATTAATAATTCATGTTAGTTTATCAGTTGAAATAATTTTGTAAATTAATTCAAGATAAACATATTGAATTATTTGGGTAATATTTTATTTACTATGGTATCATTTTTATATGACTATTTTAATCTAATAACTTCTTTATTAGGTTATTTGAATTAAAACTGAGGCTCTATCTAAGATTCTTGGGTGAAAATAAGATACTTTATGGGTTCTAGATTATCGCACAGTCGGCAAGCGAATAGGAAATTTTAATAGGCCAATGGAGTAAGTTCTGTTGGCCGATTTCCTAGATCTACACGTCAAATATGAGATAATCAATATACATGTTTTTAACACATTTTTCATCAAAAGTTGATCTAGACTTGAATTCTAAAACCCAATCTAATAAGGTTTAACCCCAAATTCGACCACTATAAGTAGGATGTGAGTTTTCTTTGTTATTTAGATCATTTGTGAAGCATAGAGTGAATACTCTAGTGAGAGAAACTCTGAAACTCTCTTAGAGCTATTGTTCAACATTAAGAACCCTAGCTTTAGGTTTTCTCAAGTAGTTGGAAGGAAAGTTACTGGTGGAAAAGTTGTATGACGTGTAACCACCCGCACTTCAATCATGGATAGAGAATAGTAAATAAGACCAATTAGTTGAGGCTCTTCTAGAATGTTCTTCTCTTCACATATTCCTACTACTTTTTGTATACAAAGAGGTTCTGTCATTAATTTATGTATTTAGCATGTCAAACTTGTGTTTTGAAAAATACTCTAATATATAATTTTTTAAAATTCTGCTACATACTATTTTCCAACAACATAAACTAGGTAGAAGCCTAGTTCAGGGGGAGACATAGTTAGTCGTGCCTTGTGTAGGGCAATCGACTGTTGGCAATAGCCTAAGCTTTTACCACCTCCACCTGACCCCACAGAGCCTCTCGGCTTACTTTGGTATGGCTCCTTCGTGTTTTGCTTTGTAAAAACACTTTAAAAACCCTTATCTTCGTGTTCTAAACTCTTAATAAAACCAATTCATACTTTATGATCATTTTGAACATAAATGGCACAGTAAAGAATGATTTACACATAATATGTATGTATGGCTCCATTTGTTCTTGCATATGGCTCCATTTGTTCTTATTTTGGTTTCTCGCTGACCTTGTTGGAAAATCGTCAAGGTCGGGCATTACCTAGGAGCTTACATTTTATGGAGTGTGCTCATGAGGCTCAGAGCTATTCTTGGAATATTATTGCTAATGACGTAGGATCCTATCTGTTTTTCTTGGCAGCCATGTTTTGGACCATTTTGTTTTGTTTTAGTCAAAAGATATTGACTCGAGATGAGCATGTTTTTACAAGTTGTTTAGAAATCTATTTCCAGATATTGTCAAGATTGTGAAAAGTATATTATATGTAAATATTATTGATTCATATTTTTGTAAATAAGTCTGAAATTATGTTTTAGACTTGGAATAAGTAATTCTAAGCCCTTATATTGTTCAAACACCATCGAGGATGTGTATGGCTCTCAGTGGTTAATTTTTAAGCAGTCTTAGAGATTGGATTATGTAGAGTATAACCCTAAAGGTAGGACCCTAAGCCTCAATTGAGGTGCTCTGCAACGTGGGCAATGGCTAAAGCACTGTAAATATATTCCTATATGTTACATAGTGGTTTGGAAGCTGAGAACTGAATCAACCTGCTCATCTCTCTCTTTTACTTAGTCTTCTATATGTTAATGTTTTGAATATTTCGTATATTATTCAGTTGCTTTCATACTTGCTTACTTTATTATTACTTTTTAAATGCTAAAGTTTGTTAAAAGAAATCCTGCTAGACCTTTTACTCTTCATTTGTATTTCAAATTAAGTCTAGAGGTGTTAAGGACAGTGCTGAATAGACGTGAGAGTTATAGTTTCGAGGCAAAGTGGACCTTAAGTGGAGATTTACTTATTTTGCAGTTTATTCCTTTTTATTTTAGTCAAGGCATGTACAACCTAAATTTCATTTATTTCTCTCTCTTGTACTTTGTTGTGGACTATAGTTGATTTTTTTGTATTACGTTTGTTTTATTTTATGTTGTATACTTGATGCCAGAGGCCCCTTTTTTTAATGGTTATATTTGAGGTTTTCTTTGGAAATTTCATTTTCTTCAACTTCTAAACACTTGGTAAGCATTTTAGATATTTAAAATGAGCAGACTTAGAGTTATATAATTCAAGAGTAAAATAGTCTATTAAAAATAAAGAAGGGGGAATCGAAATAACTACACTTGATAGTTTTTATTTTGTTTTATTCAGAGGATTGGTTTAGAAAAGTAATAATTAAGTTGTCATTTAATTACGCTTTTATTTTAATTTTAAATAAAGGATTTAAACTTTACTTTACTTAAATTATTTCCTTGTACTTATTTTATTTTCTTAAACCAAGCCTTCACGTCCTACCCCAGTTGAGGGTCGTGACAGAAGACAACCAAATTTCCTACGAATAAGGAGGGATAACGTCCAATGCGTAATTGGAGGAAAAGGTCAACCGCAAGATAAGAGAAAATTAATCTTGGGTTTAAATGGGGAAGGAATATTCCTAAATTTGGTAAATTAATTTATATTAGTTATTACATTTATTTCATGTATCGAAAAAAGACTATAAATAAGGGCTGAGACCCATGAAAAAGCCTAAGTCTCATTCTAAGCATTGTTATGTGTTGAAAATGAAAAGAAAAAAAAAAACTCTCTCTCAAAAGTGGTTGTAGCTCATACCAAGTGAACCACTATAATTTTATGTATCCTTTCTTATTTCTGCAACTATTACTACATACAAACTAAGTGAGTAAACACCATGGTGAGGATTTTTTTTTTTGAGAGTTTAGTTGACGAAATTCCATTGTCAATACTCCTCGTCATATTTTTAGTGGTTATTATAGACATTGGATCTACAATTTTATAGAAGGTTAAAAATAAGATCAAAGGATTAATTGGAAGTGATTGGGCATTGAATCATTGTTATTAGGTCCTAGCAAACTTGAAATTTAAGTTAGTTCAATGATAATGATTATGCTAATCTAGCAAAGTAACTTTAAAGTAGAATGCAACAAAATAAAAAATATGACATACAGATTTATAGTGGTTCACTTTTTAGTTAAGTTACGTCCACTGCTATTTGCTTCATAATACATGAAACTTTATCCAAGTTACAAAAGCTCTAAATAAAATGTAAATAAACTGGTAAAATTAGAACTTTTTTAGTGACTGAATGAAAGTTTTGTAGATTTTCTAATAGATGTGTGAGCTGGAAGATAGATCCCTCTGATAATGCCTTCTAACCATATTTATAGATGTCCTTTGGAGATAATGGGCTTCAATTTATGGGAAGTCGATCTGACTGGTGTCTAATGTAGTGAGACATGTGTTGTATGCTAATTGGCGTAAGTTTCAGACAACTTTCCCTTGATCTATTGCATAAGTTAGTGGGTCTTCCCCTATCATTTTTGACTCTAGATCTAACATGTTAATCAAAAAAAGCATAAAGTTGTATAATTTTCCATCTATGTCAAGCACACTGAACACAAGACAAATGTTGAACCGAGTTTTATTGATCCGTTTGGTAGCGAGCATAATGAACTTTTCTTTGCACAATGCAACGAGCACTCCAAACGGGGTTTATTGGTTTGATTCGCTCATTAGGCCACACATGATAGGCCTTTGTCTCTCGATTTGAGTTTGTCCAAATCATACCCCAACAATTAGCCCCCTTACTTTTGAGTCGATCGAGATTGGTTATAATAGTTTGATCAAACATAGCAAATGAAAAGTTACCCTTTGAATTTGATCAACCCTTGTTTTCTTTACATGAATCCTTTTCTTACTTTGTAATCATGACCTTTCCTTAGGAAGACACAAGTGTTAGTGACTTGAACTCATGGTTTAATCTCATAGTATGCTTCAAAATGTCTTTATAGCATTGACATCACCTGGGCTTGATGAGACGAAAGCACAAACAAAGGCAGAATAGGACATTCGTCAACTATCAACATCACTGAATGGGGCAAACCAAAAGGTTCTAGAGATTAGCAGCACCACTCATGATCTACAACTCAAGTTGAATGAGGCTATTAAAGAGAACAAGGCACAAGACAAAGATATAGCGAGCTTAAAGAGCAGATTATGGAGGTGCACATGACTTCAGCCTCAAGGCTTAGAATGAGCTGTATGAGAAGTTCAAGGAGAATCCACATCGATGCTAAGATAGCAAATATCAAGAAATTAATTTCCTTAGATGATGCTGACAATCAGAGCAAGGAGGAATAGTCCCTCAAAGATACTACTACAAATGAAGCTTCTGTCTCTATGTAGCCCTAAACTGATATGGCCTCGTTAAAACCTTCAGACCCAACAGAGTGATTTCTTTATTTGACTTTGTAACATGCTCCTTATGTGAGCACCATGAACAATATTCGAACAACTTTTGTAATTTCTTAAATAATTTAATGCAGTGTTTACCCCGCTTAAAAAAAGTTTCTTATGTTTTATAACGAAAATAGAACTTTGAGTATGATATCAAACGAATCAATTGAATTCATCTTTGTTTAACCAATAATTAAGTAAGATAAAATTCATCAAAAGATTCCAAAGAATGATGGAACCCAACTTTGGTTAAATCATCCGATTCAAGTGTTAAAATGCCACATGTGTAGCTTATTTAAACTGAATCATATTGAACCAAACATTGGGTTCATATATCAAACCCAATGTTGGTGAGGAGATGAAGCCATGAAGATGGCTTTGAAACAAGCATTGGGTGAGTCAAACAAACCCAGTGTTGGTAAAATGATGAGCCATGAAGATGGCCAAGTCAAACCAAGCGTTGGGAAAGTAGATTGAACTTAATGTCGATGAAGAGATTTTTGTTAAAAAAATTGCATGTTAGACAAAATGGTGGTTTTTTGATGAAGTGGTTGAACTTGTTTATAGGACATGAGCTGCCGACATATTAATAGGTAGGAATTAAGCTTTATATAGTTCTTTACAAGCGTAAGGCATTACAACTATTACTAATGACTTTGTTCAATTACTGCTAATGGATTATGTCGAATGTCAACCTACTGTGAAGTGAATTGAACGGATCTTGTGAAAAACATAAAAACAAAAAAAAAATTAAATTTGAAAATGTCTTGTGAAAATAGCAAAAACCAGACATAATATTTTTAGAAGTGATGAACATTCTAGCTTTTTTGTGATTGTCATGCCATCAAGCTTTAAAGTTTGTAAACTCCTTCATGAACCACTCTTCTGATCCTATATAGGCCTTCCCAATTTGCCCAACGTTCGCTTCTCTCATGTTTTAAAATACTTTCTATAAAAACAAGTTCTCCCTCTACAAATCTCTTGATTTTAACCTTGGAATTATAATATTTTTCTGTAGCTTCTTGGTATCGACCAAGGTGATAGAGTGCATTCTTTCTCTTCTCATCGATCAAATTGAGAAAATCCTTCATCATTTTATCATCCATATGCTCGTTTACAAGGGAGTAGTCTACGCAAAGGTCCTGCATGACAACTTCGTTTAGGATGATTGCTTCAGTTCCATAAACAAAAAAGAACAAGGATTCATTGGTTGCTTGTTTGGGAGTCATTTGAAATGCCAACAGGACCATTGGCAATTCTTCAACCCATCAACCTTTTCTGGCTTTTAGCTTTTTTTCTAAATTCCTAATAATGGCTTTATTAGTCGCTTCAACTTGCTCGTTTCCTTGGGGGTATTTAGAATTTGAAAAGGTTAAAATGACCTCTCAATCTTGACAGAGCTTGTTGAATAAGCATGAGATGAATTAAGAGCCATTGTTATTCATGATCTCTCTAGGCACTCAAAATCTACAGATGATGTTCCTCTAAATAAAGCACTTGACATCCTTCTCTTTCACATCTGCAAAAGCTTCAGCCTCTATCCACTTCGAAAAAAATCAGTCAAGACAAGCAAATACTTAACTTGTCTTAAAGCTGCCAGAAGTGGCTCGATGACATATGTCGAATGCTTCATGAATGGATATGGCAAGCTAATCAAAGCGAGCTCTTCAGTTGGTTGGTAGTTGACCAGTATGTGCCACTAACAACTGTCATACTTCCTGGCAAAATCTTCTTAATCATTATACATGGTAGGCCAGTAGTAGCCTTGACACTTTATTTTGTTATAGAGTGACCTTTCCCCTGAGTGGATATTGTAGGAGCCTTCATGAATCTTCTAGAGTACTCGCTCCAGTTTGTCCTTCCATAAGCAATGGAAGTAGGGTCCCATAGACGATCGCTTGTACAACTTTCCATCATTGAGGCAATATCTGGCCATGTGAACTTTGATCTTCCTAGCCTCCTGTTTCTCATCTAATAGCCATCCATCACCTATGTACATTAAGATTAGGGTCCTCCAATAATTTCTTAGGTCAACTAGGAGTGCTTCCTTTGTCTTAGTTATGCTAGGCTATCTAATGCATCTAAGAGGAATGGTCCTTTACTCCCTTACCTCAACCGACAAACCTAGATTGGCTAGAGCATCAACTCTTGTAAGGACATTTCTTACTTTAAACCTATTGAGTTGAGACTTCAAATTATTGACGACTTCTAAATAAGATGTCATCTTCTCATTGCATGCTTCCTATTCACTCGTCATCTGGTTGAAGATCAAGGTGGAGTTGTTTTCAACAATGAGTTGGATAGCTGTTAGTGTTCTAGCCAATCTCAACCCCGCAACCATAGCCTTATATTCAGCATTGTTATTTTTTGCCTTAAACCTGGATGGAAGGACTACATGATTCCTTCACCCATTTGGGATCTTAAAAGAACTCTAACTCCAAAACCCTTCTCATTAGTTAAGCCATCCACTTGCATTATTCAAACTTGGAATTCCTCGTGCTTCAACTTGTAGGTTAACTCGACAAAAAAAATCTACCACCTTTAAGCCTTTAACATTGTTATGGGCCTGTACTTGATATCGAACTCAATAAATACAACAGCCTACTTTGTCAATCTTCCTAAAACATTTGGCTTGTGCAAGATAGCTTGGATTAGATAAGTTGAGAGTAAGTAAGGGCTCAACTTGTAAGTGAACATGATGAGTGCTAGTGCGAGCTTCTCGATCACAGCATACCTTAAATCAGTGTCAAGTAGAGTGTGTTAGTGAAGAATATAACCTTTTGCATCGAATTTTTGTCCTTTACGAGCGTAGATGTCACAATCATCTTAGACACTATCAAATTGAGGTACAAAGGTTCTCCAACAACTAGCTTAGACAAAATAGGAGAGGTTATGAGGTAGCTTTTCAACTCTTGGAATGCTTGCTCATACTATTCACTCCACTCAAACTTCGTGTCCTTCGTCAACAGCTAGAAGAATGGTGGACGCTTGTTCAAAGATCGTGCTATAAATCTACTTAAGGTAGCCACTTGCCTTGTCAACTTCCAAATGTCTTGTGTGCTTCATGGAGAAGGCATGTTCATGATCCCCTTGATCTAGTCTAGGTTTGCCTTAATCCCTCTCTTTGACACCAAATACCCCAAGAACATTCTGCTTATTACTCCAAATATACACTTCTTAGGGTTGAGCTTCATGTTGTACTTCCTCAAGACTTTGAATCACTCTTATAGATATTGGACGTGGTGCTGAGCTTGAATCGACTTTACCAACATGTCATCAATGTACACTTCTATGTTTTTCTCGATTTGTTCTTCAAACATCATATTAACTAGCGTCTGATATGTAGCCTATGTATTTTTGAGACTGAAAGGCATTACCTTAGAGTAGAAGATGACATGTTTGGTGATGAGTGCAATTTTTTCTTGGCCTTCTAGATGGAGGAGAATCTGGTTATAGCCTGAGAATAAATTGATCACTTTAAATCTATATATTATTTATTAAGTAATAAATGTATAACGCATCTAGGAAACTTAAAATTTCATGCCCAGCGATAAAATGAATTTATTAGTAATTCCAACTTATATATTTTGTTACTTTTTGAGTGAATTGCTAGCTTCTGTCTTTTATATAAATACACAATTATTAGTGTTGAAAAGCTAAAGAATGGAGTTGTAGTTCTAGCAAACCTCCGGCCAAGTAGAGATGAAAGCTACAATTGGTCAGCGATGATGATCTTGCTATTCAAGTCTTGCAGAGATCGAGGTTGAGCGATGGGAAAAGAGGAAAGATAGGCAAAGATCTCAGAGGAGAGAGAAGCAAAATTTCAAAGAATTAGGTTTTGTTTTTTGATTTTGTAAGAGGGACAAATATGTTAATTACAAATTAAATTAAAAAGAATAATTATAGAAAAGAGGCATTATTGAAAAGTGAAAAACAAGGGAACAGTTTTGATAAATATGATTCATTAAGGGACATTTTTTTTGTAAATTTCTTATTAAAGAAGGGCTACCATGGTCATGGGTTTGTGTTCTCCAACAGAAAGCCTATAGAAAAATAAAATAAATAAATAAATAAAAAAGGAAAATGAAAAATGAAAAAAATTCAGATTTCTCTATATTTTGTGTTTTTGTGATATTCACCTCTCTCTATATTTTGTGTTTTTATAAAATTCAACTCTCTACTTTCTAAACATATTCCAAATCATTCAACATTAACACTGAATACAACACGAACAGAGTGGCAGCCATCAAACCAAGTAACAGATCCAAAGTTATATCCTTTAGTAGCCTCTTTACCATAAAATAAAATTTGGAAGGGAACCCTCTTCAAAACCTAGTTGAAAACAATCTTATTCGAATTAACTTTCACCACCAAGCCTTTCGGAGGATTAATGTTGGCAAAGTGTGTAGAGTTGGACAGTCCTTTTGATGACTTTAGGCACAGCTTTGGGTTGACTGAGCTTGCTAATAGAGATGGATGGATAGTTAATATTGGAGATTAGTTCTTCAATTAAAAGTTTTAGGCAATTGAACTTTGTGTTTAACGTTGTTCTTTTGTTCTTCTCTAAATAGCCATAGTAACAAAGGATTTCAAGGTAGTTTTCTACTGTTGTTTCCAAGACTAGGCCTAGATTAAGAGCTTTGATTGGGTTTATTTCTCCAGCTTCTGTCTCGTGTGGATTTGCTCTGTAGTTTGAGTTGTTTGTCAAAGGCTTTCTCATGTTGTTACTTACAGTTGCTGCAGGCCAACAAGAGAAGAGACAAGTTAATGCGCATCAACAATGTGAGGAAAATGCTAAATATTATGATCAACAACTTACAATTATAATGAGTTATCTACTATATTACTCAAATCATAAAATTGTGACATTTAGCTGAGAAAAATAAGATATTTTTGTTTTTTTTTTATTTTAAAATGGTTCGAATAAAAATGAGCAAGAAACCACCCATAGCAAATTAATAAAACACTATCATGGACTTTCAATTCAAGGAAACTAATTGTAATGATGTACCTGTTGTCATAAGAGATGATCTGATCATGGAAGAAATCCATTTATGGCGCACTGATTTAACGAATGCAGCTGCTCTTGTCACATATGGGCAGTGTTGGAATTAAATATGAAACACAGTGGAAGAAATGGACCATTGACAAATAAAATTTTTCTAAAAACTTTGTTCATTTGGAATAGTTATATAATTTTAATTAAAAATAGAAAGCTTGACAAATTTGTTTCAAACCTCTTGCAGACCTATTAGCGTATCTTAACTTTCTTCTTTGATACCACGATATTCAAAGTGAAGCCTCCACACTAATGGAGGGATAAGTGGGCGTCAAAGTGTAAGAATGAATAAGCTCACTTTTTCTAAATCTACTATGTACTCGATACATGAAACAGCAGACTTTTTTTTTAAAAGAAAAAACTCTCAGTTTTTCTCTCTGAATACTTTGAAAAAATATTATGTAAAACAAGGTTCTAAGAAGACTGGTATCTCTTTCTTTTTATATCTAAGCAGTTAGTTATTTATTTTTTTCTTTCTTTTTATTTTAATTTATTTTCTTCTTTTTCCATAGAATCACATACCCACTATCAGATATGTGGAGTAGGTGCTTCAAAAGCACCTCCACGTTTTTTTTTTTGATAAATCACACACAAAAGCGTTATTTCAAATACATACATACATACATATATATATATATATATATCAATTTGGTTTAAAACCAAATAGAATCCGTGTGAATGTTATTATATATAATATATATAAATTTAAATTTAAAAATAAATCATATTTATTTAAGAATCAATTTTAAATTAACTAATTAATTATTTAATTTTGTGTCCATGTTGGAAAAGACAAAATGTGGTCCTACAACACATGTCACACATAAAATTAAAATTATATTTAAATAATCTTATTACTCAAATATAATTAATTAATTAAATTAAAAAAACACATTTACTTGATCTCATTAATTAAATACAATCAATTAATTAATTAACTAGTACTTAGTTAAATGTGACAACATTTATCACATTATATTATATGTCATAGAGAGCATTTTTCTATGTTATATTACTATATTAAGTGTGAAATTATTAATTTAGAATTCAATAATTCTAAATTAAATATTTATAATTAATTCTAAGCATTAAATTCAATACAGTATTATAGAGGTAGGATTGAGGATCTATGGACCTATAATTCAAACTTAAATAATTCAACAATTAATTAAACTCTTTAATTAATGCGCCAAGTTTATTAGTTTCAGTGTTACTCTACTAAAAAACTGAAACTGCACTCTTGAAATTATAATGATTATTACTCAAAGAAAATTAACGAGTAGTCCATTGATATAATCATTACAATTAAGTCAATCCTCCATAAATAGCTTATAATAAGAGCTAGGTTCAATTTTTGTTTACCTCTCTTATTATATCTTGAGTTCCAATAATTCTCTAATGAATAGTTAATTCAATAAGAGCTAGGTTCAATTTTTGTTTACCTCTCTTGAGTTCTAATAATTCTCTAATGAATAGTTAATTCATAATCTTATTATGAACAAGTGCTTTGTTGTTCAAATCTCGAATCATCACTCAAGAGAATTATTTTTTTAACTTCAATAAGGAAGGAATGGATTCCTTATGTATACAATATTATTCCCAGTCATTTATTTCATTATGTTTCCAAGATATTAAGTTACGATCTGTATTAGACAAATCTTATCATGTAAGTCAAGAAACATAATGGCTATTAATAAAAAAGAGAAAGGTGATGATTACATATGCATATTTAATGCATTTGACATGTAGATTGGAAAAGCTATTAAAAAAAGGATATTTCCAGCAACATGAATTGCAAAAGTCCAATACGTATCAAGAGTTGGAAAAGTTCATCTACATATAAACGAGTAGCAAAACTCTTCATTCACATCACTTGCAACTTCTTCTTTCTTTTCCCTCCTCCATAATTTGGATTATCATGTTTGAACTTCAAGAGCTCTCGTACGCATGGAGCCATTAGTTGCAGCAACCACCATAACCGTTGGAGTCAGACTTCGATGAAGCTTTAGAGGATGCTTGGCCTTTAGCATCTCCACGGCTCCACCTAGTGCATGGAAGAACGAGCAATGGAGTTTGACTTCGTGCATGGCGACAGCTTATCGTTTGAGCGTCTACAATGCTCTGTTGTGGCCTACCGATGAGGAATGTTGGAGAAGACAACGACGGCCAAATATAGGTGATGATCGAAGAAGACTTCTGCATGTTGAGAGATCTTAATGAAGAAGAAGAAGTACACCGGATTTCCTTGAAAAACCCTATGGACTGCTAGCCTAGTTATGAACTTGGGCTTATTATATTTAAATATAAACCATCTGTTTTTTACATAGCAATCTAATGGCATGCTAGGCTTTATTTAAAAATGGGCCATTAGTTTTTCAAAGTAAACCATTGTTTTCTCACGCAAGAAACCATCCAATGAAGACTACAACATTGGAGCTGGGAATTATGTATAATTACAGAAAGATCCTTGAAATTTAATTTTATTTTTTTGTGGGTTGTAAGTTAATTATCCAAAAGGACCCAATCAAAAATCTAATATTTATTTTCATGCTTTATTTTCATGTGATGATTGTGATAACATGTTCATGCATTATAACATATCATCTAGGAAAGTGCCCACTTATAGTTATTGTAACATGACATGCATACACTTACAGATTGTTTCTTTATTTTTTATAAAGTAGTTTATAAAATGATTTAATATGTGTTAGAATTAATTTAATGAGATTAAATTAATTGGGTTAGTTTTGTAGAATTTTAGTTTATTTTATTAATCAACCAAATAATGTGATTTTAGTTTTAATAGTTAAAAGTTAGTAAAATTTACATTAATTTTAAGTTATTTAATTTCAATTGTTTAATATTAGGTAGCTTAGACAATTTATGATAAATCTAGATTTTTAAAAAATCTGGTAATTTATTTATGCATAAATAGAAGGGATTTCTATCAAAACAAAATAAGACCTAGTAATTAAAAATTGTTTTTATTTACTAGAATTATGAAACATAGGATGTTTTATAAGATAAAACACATCCTCTTAAATAATGAGTGGGACAAGTTAATATGATAATATAACATGTAGTCTCCACTATTAGCACAACACCATGAGATTTAGGTGGTGCCTCACAATGCTTTGATTTAATCCTTTCTATAGAGGGTGTCTATCTAAATCAATAACAAGGTTGGCTTCTAAGATATAGGATTTTATAATGTATTTCAAAATTGACCTATCCTACGGTAGCAATTTTGAATTAAGTTATTAAAATCTGAAATAGTGAGTTACACTCATAAGGATATAATTAATTTGTTAATTATATCTTGACCAAAATAAATTGTTATTAATAAATATAGAAAATATGAGATATTTTGAATATATTTATTAATTGAGAATGTTTCAATTCAATTCATAAATAATTTGACGTATCCTATGACGGTACGTTATTTATTAAAATTGACTTTATTTATTAAAATTGAATAATCGTTGAATTAGTAAAATATTTTATGTGTTTTTTCATATGCATCATGCATCGCGTTTACTATTCCAAAACATATATATATGATACTTATGCAACCACTTAATTTATGCCATTTTATTTATTTATTACAGCAGCAATATCTAATCCAATCATTGCTATTCTCTCAAATGAAAAATTAATTAGAGATAATTTTGTTAAGTAGAAGAGTAACATGAATATGGTGCTAATTTGCAAAAATTACATGTTTGTCTTGATAGAGGAATGTCTTCCACCGCCTCCTGCCAATACTTCTCATAATGTACGAGAAGCATATGATCGTTGGATCTAGGTAAACAACAAGGCCCACTACTTCCTTATCGACGCTAGCATGAAGCATGAAAGCATGGAGACTACTTATGAGATAATGTAATCTTTGCAAGACATGTTTGGCAAACCTTCTAAAAGGTACGCCACGAAGCTGTTAAGGTTGTGATGAATGCCAAAATGAAGGCAGGGGTCTTAGTTAGAGAACATGTTCTCAACATGGTTAACTATCTCTATAAGGCTGAAGCAAACAGGGTAGTGATAGATGAAGCCACTCAAGTGGGGATGATTTTATATACTCTTTCTCCTATGTTCCTTTAGTTCAAGAGCAAGTATTTCATGAACAAGATGAAATAAAACATGACTGAGTTCCTTAATGAGCTGTAAACGTTCGAGTCTATTTCGAAAGAAAAGACTAAAGAAGTTGAGGCAAATGTTGTGGAAGCTCAACCCTCTTCTTCTGCTCGAAAAAATAGGAAGGGGAAGAGAACTGAAGGAAGTGATAAGTCTAAGAATAGAGGGCAACCTAAGAAGAACAATAGCAACAACAAAAGGAGCTCAAAGCAAAAGGTTTCTTTTGATAATGAAACACACCTATGGCACCTTAGATTAGGTCATATTAACCTTCACAAAATTAACAGACTGCTAAAGGATGATCCTCTAAGAAAACTAAAAGTTAGTTCTCTACCAGTTTGTAAATCTTGTCTTAAAGGTAAAATGACTAAAAAGCCTTTCTCTACAAAAGGCGAAAAGGCCAAGGAACTACTTGAACTAATACATTTGGACGTCTATAGTCCATTGAATGTACTAGCACGTGGTAGTTATGAATATTTCATCACATTTATTGACGATTATTTGAGGCATAGATACATGTATCTAATGTAAAGGAAATCTGAAACTTTTAGAAAGTTCAAAGAATTCCAAGAGGAAGCTAAAAAGCAATTAGGAAAGATGGAGAACACTCTTCGATCTGATCGAGGAGGGGAATACCTTGATACTGAGTTCAAGGACTATTTGATAGAACATGGTATTCTATCACAACTCATTGCACCTAGAACACTACAACAGAATGGTGTTGAAGAGAGAAGAAATTAGACGTTGCTTCATATGATGAGATCCATACTTAGCTACTCATCATTACCCACTTCAGTCTGGGGATATATGCTACAAACTACAGTATATCTTCTAAACATCGTTCCATCTAAGCCTATTTTAAAAATACCCTTAGAGTTATGGAATGGTAGCAAACCTAGTATGTGACATATCCATGGATGGAGGTGTCTAACACATGTGCTGAAAGCAAAGACCAGGAAGCTAGAACCATGTTCTAAAGTATGCTTGTTTGTAGGATACCCAAAGGGAATGAAGGGAGGTTTGTTTTATAGTCCACAAGAAAAGAAGGTATTCGTATCGATAAATGCCACTTTTCTCGAGAATGATTATATGACAAACTATAAACTTTGTAGCAAAGTTGTACTTGAAGAGTTACTTTCTAATCATATCAGACTACAACCAACAACCATTGTCGAAGGACAAAATGAGGAGACCACATCTCTAGATCAAAATTTCATACCACCTCGACGTCTCGCTATAGGGAAATTAGAGAAGCATATATTGCTATCTCTGATAATGGTGAGGATGATCCATTAACATATCATCATGCAATGGAACATTCTGAGAAGGAGAAATGGTTGGAAGCTATGAACCTTGAAATGGAATCCAAGTACTCCAATTTAGTTTGGAAACTTGTAGACCTACCTGAAGGGATAAAACCTATAGGATGCAAGTGGATCTATAAGAAGAAAAGAGGAGTGGATGGGAAAGTTGAGACTTTCAAAGCTAGGCTTGTGGCAAAGGGTTATATCTAAAAAGTGGGAGTTGACTATGAAGAAACTTTCCCACCCATAACTATGCTTAAATTCATTTGGATTCTTTTATCCATTGCTGCATGTCTTAATTACGGGATATGGCAAATGGATGTTAAGACTACCTTTTTGAATGGCTATCTTGAGGAAAGCATCTATATGGTGTAACCAAAAGGGTTTGTAGTCAAAGGTCAAGAGCAAAAAGTTTGCAAGTTGCAAAGGTCTATCTATGGACTTAAGCAAGCTTCAAGATCTTGGAACTTGAGATTTGATGAAGCGATCAAGTCTTATGGTTTTGATCAAAATATTGATAAACTTTGTGTATACAAGTACATCAAAGATAAGAAGGTGGTCTTCTTAGTAATTTATATAGATGATATCCTACTCATTAGGAATAATGTAAGGACATTATCTAATGTAAGAAAATGGCTTGCCAACCAATTCCAAATGAAAGATTTGACAGAGGCAAGTTATGTTCATGGAATCCAACCCAAGATTACATCTTTGGGTGGCGGTTAATCACATTCTCAAGTATCTTAGGAGAACGAGAAAATATATGCTAGTATACTCTGGTCAGAATTTGATTCTTACTAGATACATTGATTTTGATTTTCAATCGACAAGGACGTTACTCGCAAAGAGCTTCGAGGAACATTTGGAAGGCTTAGGTCTTGATACATGTCTCACCTACTTTAGGGCAAGTGGGAGATTGTTGGGTTTGGTGCCTTATAAGCTGTAACATTGTACATATTTTTAATAAATAAATAAAATGACATTTAAAGTTATTTTGGTTGCTTATATGTATTATGAATACTTTTATAAACATCAAAAAAATTCCATGATTATTTATATGACTATAAATTTAACATATAAGTGTTATATGCTTAGGGATAAAATTTATAGATAATTATCTAAATAGTCCGTAATAATTAATTAAAGTTTTGGAATCTTTAATTAAATATTATAAGTACGGTCCAATCTAATTTAGAATAAAATAGTCTTATCTAGGCTATTAATGTAGAGACATTAGATTGAAGGTACTTTATATAATGAGATTATATAGGACTAGACCAGATAAATTATGAATCTCTAATAATCATCCATTACAAATAGAGTATTCAAATTTATCACTATGATGATCATATATTTGATAGCCTTAATCTTGAGTATTTATTGGACTCCTATTTATATGTTTTTTGACTTGCATGGTAAGATTTGTATAAATATAGATCGTAACTTAGCATCTTGGAAACATAATGTAATAAATAGTCAGGAATAATATTATATAGATATGGAATTCATTCCTTCCTTGTGGAAGTTAGAAAAATAGTTCTCTTGAGTGATAATTCAAGGTTTGAATAGTAGAGCGCTCGTTCATAATAAGATTATGAATTAATTATTCATTAGAGAATTATTGAAACTCAAGAATAAAGATATAATAAGAGAGGTGAACGAAAACTAAACCTAGCTCTTATTATGAACTACTTATGGAGGACTGACTTATATGTAATGATTATATCAATAGACTATGACTAATTCTCTTTAAGTAATTTTACTATAATCTCAAGAGTTCAATTTCAGGTTTTTAGTGAAGTAACATTGAAACTAATAAATTTAGCATATTAATTAAAGAGTTTAATTAATTGTCAAATTTATTGGAGCTTGGGTTATAGGTTCATAGGTCCCGAATGCTACCTCTATAACATTATCAAGAGTTTAATGCGTAAAATGAATTATACATATTTAATTTAGAATTATTAAATTCTAAATTAATTATTTCATACTTGAGATATTAATGTAATACAGAAAAATATTCTATGTGGCATATAATATAATGTGCTAAATATTATCACATTTAACTGAGCATTAGTTGAATTAATTAATTGATTATTTAATTAATGAGATTAATTAAATATGTTTTAAATTGATTAGTTGATTATATTTGAATAATAAGATTATTTAAATATAATTTTAATTTTGTGTGTGACACATGTGTGGTGGAACCACATTTTGTCTTTTTAATATGGACACCAAAATTAAAGTATTAATTAATTTAAAAATCTAATTTTAAATAAAAATGATTTAATTTTTGAATTTATATATATATATGATATTTTCATGTTTTCTGATTTAATTTTGAACTAAATCTTATATATATATGCATGTGTGAGAGAGATTTTATTATATATTTATATATATATGTATATATGTAAACATAGGTAGCATTTTAAATTTTAAAAACAACGTTTACGTAAACGTAAGCGTAAAGGTATTATATATATATAATTTAAAGAATCAAGATTTGGTTAAAATATATATAAAAAAAAGAAGATAAGGATTTATAGTTTATCTCTTCCTCACATATCTGATATGGTGGTTATTTTAATTTAAAATAAATTAAAATTAATTGAAAAATAACTAATTGCTCAGATATAAAAAAGTATAAATAACAGTCATCTCTATAGATCTGTCTTTCACGTAAATTTTTATAGAATACTCAAAGAGAAAAACTGAGAGTTCTTCTCTGAAAAAAGGGTCTGTTATCTCATGTATTGAGTACATAACAGATCCAAAAAAAGTGTGAGGTTAATTCATTCTTGCAGTTTGACGCCCACTCATCTTTCCATTGGTGTGGATGCCTAGATTGAAAGATTGTGGTGACAAAGAAGAAAGCTAGGATACTCTGATAGGTCTTCAAAACGTTGGTAAAAATTCTCAAAGCTTCCTATTATTAATTAAAATTATATATCTATTCCCGATTAACAAAGTTTTTAGAAAATTTTGTTTATCAATGATCTGTCCCTTTCGCTGTTTTTCAAATTTAATTCCAACAAATAGGGGGCAAGTTGAAGATCTAATGTCCTTGAGAATGCTTTATGTAAGCTGTGTAGGAGCCCCTGATGAAAAATAGGCGACAATTGGTGCAAGTCTATATCTTAGAACTTCAACTGTTGGAAAAATTGCTACTGTTGGCTTTCTGTTGCAACAGCTTAGAAATGTGAGGATGTGTACACCTAACATACACTAGTTATAAGGCAAAAAAACATGCAATACATGTATAAGATTTTAGTTATAGAATTATCAATTGTAACTTAGAAACTATTGGCAATTATTGTGTCCCTATCATTAGACAATAACAACATTGAACATTGTATTGATGTCTGTATGGGAAACTTGGTTCTGATTTTTATCCCCCTTATTGGAGTGGGAGGACTCTAGGGAAGAAGTTTGGCTATTCTATTAATTTAAAATATGATAATGGCACTATTCTTAATTAGATTATGATAAAAAATAGATATAACATGATTTTTAGTAAATGTAGAGATAAATCCTACTTGGTAGAATTAAGGTAGTGAAGAATCTAAGACCCTACAACTCTTCCAACTTCTACAAATAGGAAAAGACCTGAATTGAAAAGCACTCCTTTCTCATTTTCATCAATCAAAATCATTCCTTTTGCCTTAGCGTCTTCCACAACAAGTCTCTTGATTTTTCTTGCAAAACTAGGTCCTTTGATTCGTCTTAATTAATGTGTAAAATGGTGAACTAGTATGCCATGATGCAAATTGAACCTAATTTAACTATTTTGTGATATTTCTAAATTAAAGTTACTTTTAATTATTTTTAACCACTTTTAATTATTTTATTTGTTATTTTGAATTTTGAAACAAAACAATTTGTCAAACGTCTAATAAGCCCCTTTTTGGAAAAATTGTGTGTTTGAATATGGTTTTTACTCTGCAAGCTACCCTTCTTCTCTATTTATTCCTCTCCCTCTCCTCACTCCCTTATTGTCTCTTAGATTCTCTCTCTTCTCTTTCTCTCGCTCTCTTCTTTCTCTCTCTCTATACGTTTTACTTTCTCTTTCTCTCTCTTTGATTCGAAATTTTGAAGCTCAAGCTTTGATTTTTAGCTAGATTGGAGGCCTAGGAATGTGATTGAGCCTCCATAAACTTGATTTCAAGGTTAGTTTAACTATTTTTCAAAATTTTAAATTTTGTCTTCAACTCTAAATTTTTTCTTTGAATGTTGAAATTTGAGTTTGTTTTAGCTTAGGAAACGTTGAATCTAAGTTAGTGGAACTCAAATCATCTAAAATCTGGGTTCGATTTGATGAAAATTGGATTGAATCAAGTTTTTTCATTTTTCTCCATTTTTAGATTTCTTTGAAATTTTCAATGTAAGTATTGTTTAAAAAAAATTGTGATTTTTTTATCAGTTTTCACTATTTAAAAACTATAGATAGGAACCTTAGCCTTATGGCATGATTTTGTGAATCTAAATGGCACACTAAGTTACCATAGGATAGCATAATAGTGTAGAATACTTTAACTAGATATTGATGGATCTAGTTTTTATTTAAGGTTGTTCGTGATTCTGTGGATCTAATGTATAGCGGGTCAAAATCGTAGTGCTGGTGTCAAGATATCGATTTAGGACTTCTATCCTCTTTCTTGGTAGCCAGGTTTTTA
>CAMOHE010048900.1:0-10143 GCA_946598075.1 Artocarpus hirsutus | reverse complement strand
AGTAACTAGCATTGCCAACTCTCATACCAGCTACAATTGATGTGTCACGCCCCGGAGTACGGGAGGTGACGAAGCAGGTTGATTAGGTTAAATTAAAAGAAATTTAATTAAAAACACAAGTTAAAGAATTTGGTTAATTAAGAAATAGTGATAATTTAAAATCCTTTTTAAATGAATGTTTATAATAATTAAACAAGTAAGATAAAAGCAAAATGAAATAAAATAATGGAGAAAAAGAGAATAAGTGTTGGGTCCCATTGACCCACAACTTGTGCATATATATAGTAGCAACAATATTAAATTACAACCACAGTCCAAAATAAAAGTATAAGTTAAAGTTATACATGCATTGATTATTTTATAATCCAAATCACCTACTTGGTTCTTCTACTGCTTGTAGGTCCATGCAACGGACTCTTCTGTGATCCTAAGCTGAAATCCACCTAGAGGGGAAAAGATTTTTAAAACAAATAAAAGGTGAGCTAAAGGCTCAGCAGGACTATGCTTTAAAACAGATAAATAATCTAAATAAAATTATACCTTAGAAAACAAAGTTAAATAAATAAATTCATTTAAATAAATTTTATTGAAAACAGTTCGTCCAAAAAGTACCTTTTTATCTTTTCTAGGCAAACCATAATATTCACCATCGAAGTGGCCCAGCTGGGTTTTGGGACCTACCCCTAAAGTCGCACGCTACACGACCTGATCTCTAATATGGCATCATGCCCGCCTATGTATTTCTTTTAGTTATTAAAACTCTCTTTTTACCGAGTATTCTCATTTTCATTCATTATGAGGCTTGTTATGAAAATCTCCTTTGCATTCAATCGGTTGAAAAGTATTTTAATAAACCTTTTGAGGCTAAGATTATTTTAAAGCTAGGCTACCAAGAAAGGGGTAGAAGTCCTACCTCAATACTAGTGTCGGTGTCCCACACCGTAGTCTCAGTCTGCTATACGTTAACTCTGTGGAACCACGAACAACCTTAAATATATAAACCGGGTCTATCAGTATCTAGCTTAAGATATTCTACGTAGCTAAACTATTTCATGGTGTCCTAGTGTGTCATTTAAGTTTTTAAAATTATAAGGTGACGTTAAAATCTCAATTGAAAACGGTGAAAACAGGTGAAAAATAACAAATTTTTACTATGCTCGGTTGGCCTGTCGGTCTCGCTAGTTCGGCCTGCCAAATTATGCAGCTTGGCCTGTTGAAACATCAGGTCTGATCGGTTGAACTTTTCCAAGTTTGGCCTACCGGTCGTATGAATCCGGCCTGCCAAACTGGAAAATTCTAGAATTTTTCAAGCATGGGTTTCGGCCTCCCTACGCCCAAATCCTCATTTTAACCTATTTTTTCTCAGTTCCCAGGCATAGAAAACATCTATAGATGATAGAAAAGCATTATAAAACACATTTGGACTAATTTAAACAAGATTTTTACAAAAATTTTGAATATACCCGAAAATAGAGAAAATAGAGAAAAATGAAAAATCTTGATTTAAATCCATTTTTCTTCAAACTAAGCTTAGATTTTAGTTATTTGAAGTTCTTCTAACTTAGATTAATGGTTTTCTAAGCCTAAATGAACTTAAATTTCAAAATACAAAAAAATTGAAAAATTTAGAAAAGTTTTAAAATTTAAAAACTAACCTCGGATTGAAGCTTTGAATCGTGTTTTTAGTTGGTCAATCATGTTCTCGAGCCTCCAATCCATTAAACCAAAGTTTGAGCTTGATTTTTTATTTAAAAATTTAAGAGGAAATGAGAGTTAGAAAGAGAGACAAAGAGAGAGAGTGAGAAAGCGAGAGAAAGAGAGTGAAGGAGAGAGAGAGATGGGAGTGACAGAGAGGGAGAGAGAGGGGTTTAAACAAAAGAGGAAGTGGGTGGTTTCATTGTGTGAAAACCATGTGCCACCCATTGTTTTGGAAAATGGGGCATATTTTGACATTTGACAAATTGTTTTGTTTCAAAATTCAAAATAACAAATTAAAATAATTAAGAGTAATTAAAAATCATTAAATTAATCAAAAATAACATTAATTTAGGAGTTTCACAAAAAAAACTAAATTAAGTTTAAAATATTTATTATGGCACAAAATCTACCATTTTACACACTAATAACATTTAATTAATTTCGGAGCGTTACTTGATGTCATGTGTGTTCCATGCCCCATGGTATCCCTTGGAGAGCCATTGCTTTGTGCTTCGTGATTTTGGTTGCCGCTTGATATCAGTGGGACATTGTAGTATCTTGCACCTATCAACTTTCTATAGGAGCAAAATGGGCCTTAAGAACTTGGTACTATAAACATTGCTTACTTTCTTTTTCATGATTTATGAAATACAATAAGGCTTAAAGAAGAGTCCGTTTGGTTCATAGAGTTGAATAGAGAATTTGAATGAAAGTTTAAATTTTTGTGAGAGAAAATACTGTAGCAAAATGATTCAAGTTGTGGTTAAAACCACAAACCAAACAGGCTCTAAATGCAGCCACTTGTTTTGTTAAGTAACATTGACTCATAAACAGAACGGCATTTATTCATCAAGATTTTGCCATTGTATGTGATAATTGTCTGGTAATATACTTCATAAATTGGGTATTAGTGCTACATGTTATAAGGGGTGTTTTGCTCAATGGCTCAACTGTGAACCAAAAAATTTATCTAAGCTGGCATTTGCCAAAAATAAAATAAAGCCTATTTCACACCATTTGATTAAACATTTTGAGCTAAAAAGCAAGCTAAAACTAGAAATAAGTCTTGCCTTTATTTTCAATATTTTGCACCTATTTTTCAAATTAT
Source organism: Artocarpus hirsutus (assembly GCA_946598075.1). Taxonomy (NCBI): domain Eukaryota; kingdom Viridiplantae; phylum Streptophyta; class Magnoliopsida; order Rosales; family Moraceae; genus Artocarpus; species Artocarpus hirsutus. The sequence continues at coordinate 7,337 of CAMOHE010048900.1, read as the reverse complement.
ATATTTCAAACAAAAAAGTTCAAGCCACCTCCATTTCAAACTAACATATTTGAACTCTGATCAAGAAGCTGTTGCAACAATGAACAAGATTTGGTAAATATTTTTTGCTAAAAGTTAAGAGCAAATATTCCAGTTACGTGGTCAAAGAAGCAAGTAAAAGATTATTTTATTGTTAGTTCTTCTTGTATAATATAAATTAGAGAAGTTGTTACCTTTACCTATTACAGTGAGATCTTTTGAAGTCAATGTTGGATTTAAATCCAATATATGGGCTAATATATTGAATAGATGTAAATTAAAGGCTATCAGATAAGGTTGCTCAATTAAAAATGATCAATTTGGGTTTTGGGCTTTTAATGCATCATTAAGTATAGGCCTCCTATGTGAAGAAACCAAAAATATAATTACTAATTTTATGATGGGCTAAATTGATAATTAAGGATAATTGCTAGGGTTTAGCAATTATATAAAAGAGTTGTGACCCCTAAGTTAGTACGTACATTATTTTTCTGTTCCCTATCTATAGAGAAATTACAGAGCATTCTACAAAGGAGGATTTACATACCAGACTTAGAAAATCCTTAACCAAAAAGACTCAAGAATCACATTTAATCAATGGATTCAGGTTGGTTTCCGCATCTTATTAATATTCTTGACGATTTGACATGAATGATCCTGGGTGATGATGGTTTTCATCACAATTTTTGTTCTAACAAGTGGTATCAAAGCCTTTTCAAGTTAAATCATTGGGAATCAATAATTTTTTATATGTGATTCTCATTAAAAATTCTCAAATTTAACAATCTATGGTTCTATAAAATTGTTGAATTTGAGGATAATTGTTTGGAGAATTTTTTGGTTTAATGTTTTATGGAATATAAATGTTTTCTTGATTTTGGTTTATATATATACGTATATACAGTTTGAGAATTTGGTTGAATTGGGTTTATGATTTAGGTTTTATATGTATAAGTTTAGGTTTTATATTTTAAAACCAATTTAAACTTCTGGTATGCATACATATATATATATATGTGTGTGTTCGTTGAAGGCATTCAGCCGGCGACACCCTTACCGCTGCCGACAAAGGACTTCGAGCACGACCGTGAGGCTGTGCTGGAAAGACAAAGCCACAGCCTCTAGCCGCGACGAAGGAAGGAAAGCGGTGGCCCTGGCCGCCGCATTAATATAAATAAAAAAGGGAGATTCTAAGGCCTTTCCCCAACGGCTGGTGCTACCACCGTCGATGTCGGCCTTGTTTGGGCTTGGCCGTCAGGCAGCGCCGGCGAGTAAGCCACGGCCTCTAGTCGTGGAGAGAAAGGGAGAGCAGCGGCCTAAAGCCACTACCCAAGCAAGGGGTTGATCGAGACCGTTGGCCGGCAAATGGCGTTGCAACCACCGGCGTCTCCCCTTTCTAGTTGCAGCCCTAGGGTGCTGACGGAAGATGTCTACGGCAGATGTAGTGGCGACCGTCAAGCCGCCTACAACAATCTCTCCCAAGGGGTTGAAAGACCCCTAGGGTTTCCTTGGGGAGGGAGTGGGCCGAAACCCAAACCCGGATGAGGTTCTTTACATGGGCCTAGTTGGGCCCACGACCGGTCTTAACCTAGGGGTTAAGCCCCTAGGTTACCAGCTTTTTAAAAAAAAAATACACTGGCCAACTGGGCCCATGACAGAATTATGAAGAATACACGGGCTAGGCCCGTGACCGAATGGTCACCAGGGGTTCATCCCTTGGGTGACCCGAACTAAAAAAAAAAAAAAAAGAGGATGTCATGGGCCTAGGCCAATGACACAAAGTGAAAATAAAGGGGGGGTTGGTTTAGGATCCAGGTTGGGTCCTCTAACCCCGACCCAGTAAAGGTTGACTTTGACCGTTGACGTTGACCAGGTTAACTTTGACCAAAATTTTTATTTTTTTATTTTTTTAATTTTAATTTTAATTTTGGCTATTTTTTGGTGCAATTTTAAATTCAAATATTGGTATTTTATATATATATTGAGATGAATTAATTGAAGCAATATATCACCAAAGTAGCCTCTCTTGTGGAAATTAATTTATTTTGAAATATAAACAGTTGTGTCCATGTAACTTATGTGAATATTGACGGGCCCAAAGAAAGGCAATATTTGACAGAATTGCAAGTACACCTGCAGTAATAAACACGTGATGATTATCTAGTTTTACATGTGAATAATAAATCGGCCCAAAGGAAGATTTATTGTTTGACATATTTTTATTGTCGGCGTTTAATTACTACACCAAGATATGACTTACAAGTTAATATTTCTGCCCAAAGACTAAATATTAATGGAGTGCCTGATATCTTGAGATGGGTTTACCTTTATTTGGATTTATTGTTGTTGTTATGGATTCTTAGGTGAGCTTGTTTTGGGTTTGTTTGTTTAGTTCTTTGTTTCAGCTACTAATTCTGCCTCTAATATTACTGCCAACATCAATTCAATTCCTATGCTAAATGGTAGCAACTTCAAATCATGGCAAGAGAACCTCCTTATAGTTCTCAGAGTCACGGATCTCGACCTTGTGTTAAGGGTTCCTTCTCCTACACCTCTTATAGACAAAAGTTCCTCTAATGAAAAGAGGGACATGGAAAGGTGGGAGAAGCCAAATTTCATGTGTATGATGATCAAGAAGAAGGCCATTCTAGAAGCATTCAGGGGCACTATATCGGAAATGATGAAGACAGCCAAAGAGTTCCTTAAGGACATTGAGAAGAGATTTGCCAAAAATGAAAAGCCTGAAACAGTACACTTTTGGCAAGCCTCATCTTAGTGAGATACAAAGGTAAGGGGAACATTAAGAAGTACATCATGGAGATGTCTCATCTTGCTTCAAAGTTCAGAGCACTTAAGCTTGACCTTTCTAAAGACTTGCTAATGCATTTGGTTATTATATCTCTTCCTACACAATTCATTCAGTTTAAAGTGAGTTATAACTGCCAAAAGGAGACTTGGTCTCTTAATGAGCTCATCTCACATTGTGTGCAAGAAAAGGAAAGGCTGAAGCAAGAAAAGATAGAGAGTGCTCACTTGGCTAGTACTTCCAAGGACAAAGAGAAGAAATGGAAAAAGGATAAGGAAGTTGCAGTTATGGCATCACAAAAGAAACAACAAAAGAGGCCAATTGATCCAAAAGACATGGGTTGTTTCTTCTATGGAGCTGTAGGACATAAGAAGAAGTATTGCACCAATTTTCACGCTTGGCGCGCCAAAAGGTATGCTTCTTAATTTGGTTTGTTTTGAGGTTAATTTAACTTCGGTACCTGAACACACTTAGTGGATGGATTCTGGTGCAACCACTCATATCAGTGTGTCTATGCAGGGATGCCTGAGATACCAAAAGCCAAATAATGGTGAAAGATACAACTATGTGGGCAACAGTAAGAAGGTTGAAGTTGAAGCAATAGGAAAATTTAGATTATTATTAAAGACTAAATTTTATTTGGATCTTGATGAAACATTTATTGTACCGTCTTTTAGACAAAATTTGATTTCTATTTCTGCTTTGGAAAAATCTGGTTATTCTTGTTCATTTGGAAATAGAAAATTTAGTTTGTTTCATGATTCAAAATTAGTTGGTTCCAGTTGTTTATCAGGTTACGATAATCTTTATTTACTTGATACAATTGCTTCATTTAATGAATCCCTGCAATTAAGTACACGAGGTATAAAGAGAAAATTAACCAATGAGAATTTAGCTACATTATGGCAGAAGAGGTTGGTTCATATCTCAAAAAGGAGAATAGAAAGACTTGTGTCAGATGAAATTCTTGACCCTTAGACTTTACAAATTTTGATATTTGTGTTAACTGTATTAAGGGGAAACAAGCCAATAAAAGGAGATTTGAAGCCAATAGGACTATGGACGTCTTAGAACTTATACATATAGATATTTATGGGCCATTCCCTATGGCTTCTTCGAATGGTCAATAATATTTTATAATGTTCATAGATGATTTTCCAAATATGGCTACATATATCTCATTCATGAAAAGTCACAGTCGCTGGATGTGTTCAAAAAATTATAAGGTTGAAGTTGAAAACCAACTTAGAAAAAGATTAAAAGAGTTAAATCTGATCGTGGTGGTGAATACTATGGTAGATATGATGGTTTAGGTGAACAAAGTCCAGGATTGTTTGCTAAATTCTTAGAGGAAAGCGGTATCGTCCCACAATACACTATGCCGGGTTCGCCCACTATGAATGATGTTGCTAAAAGATGAAACAGGACACTTAAGGACATGGTGAGGAGTATGATGTCTCATTCTACCTTACTAGAATCACTCTAGGGAGAAGCATTTAAGACTACAGCATATATCCTTAACAGGGTTCCAACTAAAGCAACTACCAAGACCCCTTACGAACTTTGGATTGGCAAGAAGCCTAGTCTAAAGCATCTGCATGTGCAGGGATGTTCAGCTGAGGCAAGGCCTTATAGGCCTAATGAAAAGAATCTCGACTCAAGGACGGTTAGTTATTATTTCATTGGATACTCTGAAAGATCCAGGGGGTACAAGTTTTATGATCCCACAACTAAGTCAATTTTTGAGATGGGAAATGCCCGGTTCTTTGAGGATGTCAAGTTTGCCGGGGGAGATATGGTTAGGGACTTTGTCTTTGAAGAGGAATATGTTGATATTCCCATAGCTATTATTGACATTGATCAGGTTCCTAATCCTAACATTGTTCAAGAAGCAGACCCAAATCAAGACAATGTTGGAGAACCTCCCGTTCCAAAAATTGTTCCAGATAAACAAACTCAACCACCTCAAGAACCTATGCCATTAAGGAGATCCACTAGAGAAAGGAGAAGTGTAGTGCCAGATGATTATATTGTATTTCTCCAAGAACATGAGTATGACATTGGTGTGGTGGAAGATAATCCAATCAACTTCCGTCAAGTCATGGAAAGTTCTAGATCTCAAGAGTGGGTTGATGCCATGAATGAAGAGATAAATTCTATGAAGGACAATGATGTTTGGGATCTTGTCCCATTGCCTAAAGGTGCGAAACGCATTGGTTGCAAATGGATATTTAAGACCAAGAGGGATTCAAAAGGTAATGTACAGAGATATAAGGCTCATCTTGTCGCTAAAGGCTTTACACAAAAAGAAGGTATTGACTATAAAGAGACTTTCTCTATGGTTTCTTTGAAAGACTCTTTCAGGATTATAATGCCATTAGTGGCACATTTTGGTCTTAAGCTTTATTAGATGGATGTTAAGACTACGTTTCTCAATGGTGACATTGATGAAACAATCTATATGGTGAAACCAGAAAACTTTGTGTCAGGAGATGCAAAGAAGATGGTTTGCAAATTAAAGAAATCCATCCATGGGCTTAAGCAAGCTTCTTATCAGTGGCATTACAAATTTCATCAGGTTATCATCTCGTTCGGTTTTGAGATGAATTTGATCAATGATTGCATATACCACAAGTTCAATGGGAGCAAGTATATTTTCCTGGTTTTATATGTCGATGACATTTTGCTTGCCAGCAACGATATAGGCTTATTGCATGAAACCAAGAGATTTCTATCAAAGAAATTTGAGATGAAGGATCTTGGTTATGCCTCTTGTGCTGAGTATACAGAAACACCAAGATCGCTCTCGGGGTATTCTAGGATTATCACAAAAGTGCAATATCGAAAAGGTTCTCAAAAGATATGGCATGTAGGATTGTAAACTAGGTGACACCCCTGTGGCTAAGGGAGACAAGTTTAGTCTCAATCAGTGCCCTAAGAATTATTTTGAGGTTAAGGAAATGTAGAAGATTCCTTATGCATCAACAATAGCGAGTCTAATACATGCTCAGGTTTGTACGCGTCTAGATATTGCATACGTTACAAGGATGTTGGGTAGGTACTTAAGCAATCTTGAAAAGGATCACTAGGTAGCAGCCAAACGAGTCTTAAGGTATTTATAGAGAACAAAGGACTACATGCTCACGTATCAGAGGTCAGAACAGCTTTAGATCATTGGGTATATTGACTCCGATTATGCTGGATGCCAAGATAGTATGAAATCTACATCGGGCTATGTCTACCTTCTCGTTGGAGGTGCTGTCTCTTGGAAAAGTGCTAAACAGTCTCTTATAGCATCTTCTACCATGGCGGCAGAGTTCATAGCAGGTTATGAGGTGTCCAATCATGGCATATGATTGTGAAATTTTGTCACATGGCTATATATAGTGGACGGTATTCAAAGACCACTCAAGTTATTTTGTTACAATAAGTCAGCAGTTTTATATACCAACAACAACAAGAACTCGACGAAGTCAAAGCATATAGATATCAAGTTCCTAGTTGTGAAAGAAAGAGTTCAGAGTGGACAATTATCTATAGAGCACATCTGTACAAACTCCATGATTGCAGATCCGCTTACTAAGGGATTACCACCCAAAATGTTTCATGAGCACACTGCTCGTATGGGTGTCATATCATCTCAGGACATCTAGTTTTAGTAAGAGTTTGTAATTTTAAATGCTCTTATGTTATAGATGTTAGACATGTATGCCCTAAGGAGGAAAAATATAATAAGTTTTTTGGAGAAATTTTTATCAATAAAGAATTTATTTATTATATACCAAATCTTGTCCTCTTTACGTTCATATTTGTTGAATGTATGATAAGCAAACAATAGTCTGAGACTGTCGGTCTAAACCTTTAAGAATTTGGCATATGATGGACAGATTATGCAAAAGACATGATTCTTAAGGTGACGGTCTAAATCATAAGATCCGCAATCAAGGGAATAAAGTTGGGCACTTTATTCATGTAAAGATTGTTATGTTGTCTATATCCCTATTGGGAGATGGTTTGTATTGACCATCGGAGATGGACTTCGTGAATAGAAACATTGGCACATTGTCATAGGTGATGATGTGTTGGATCAGGACATAAAGTAAATTGATTTGGATTAATAATTCTGTCTTGGAAAATCGATTCACTTTAGACAATCATTTGTATTGTATCTTAATCCTGAGATGAATAGTGGGCTTGTTGTCTTGACTTGTGTCTTTTGATATACCAAAGGGTGACACCCACATTCTAATAGTGGTATGCATGCCGCTACGTTAGAGGCATGACTCGTGATAGCGTAGACCTATTATTCATAGATATGGAATCCATAGCTTCTCTTTAGGAGTAGTGATATCCTCTTATATGCGTTATCCTGTAATTGAAAAACTGGAGCGCTCAACCATTTGGATACATAGGTGTAACCGAATGGTATACCGTCTTTAGATGGTAAGTTTTTCGATAGTGAGATAATAGAACGTAAGATAAAAATAATCAGGAAGGTAAGACAGAACTTGTC
>CAMOHE010048899.1:19376-32580 GCA_946598075.1 Artocarpus hirsutus | reverse complement strand
TGATGCCATAATAGAGATCGGGTTGTGTAGTGAACAACCTTGGGGGCAGGTCCCGAAACCCAGCTGGGCCACTACGGTGGTGAATCATGTATGGTTTGCCCAGGAAAGGAAAATGGTACTTTTTGATTGATTTATTTGAATCATTCTGATAAGATTATATTCTATTTAATTTTACATTTAATTATTTATTCGATGATTGTTCCAGTATATTTTTATATGTTTATTTAATTTACGCAAATTCTTTTAAGATTGAATAATTTTCTAAATGTAGTCCTACTGAGCCTTTCGCTCACATTTTATCTGTTTTAAAATCTTAACCCTAGGTGGATATCAGCATAGATTTGGAGAAGAGTCCGCCGACCGGACCTACGATCAGTAGAAGTATTTTGGTAGGTTAATTTATCATTCAAGGCATGTAAGACTTAAACTTCTCTTTTATTCTGGACTGTGGTTGTATCATAATATTGTCAGTACTATATGTGTGTGCATAATATGTGGGCTAGTGGGACTCATACGCGTTCCACCCCATATTTGATTATTTTAATGTTATTTCTATTTGTTTAATTATTAATGTAATTCATTTATTTCTTTAACTTTTCTATTCAAATAATTTCAAAAATTATCACATTTTATTCATAAATTTCATTTTAAAACCCTGATTTTTAACCAAATCTTTACTTAATTAATTCAACTAAACCACCACGTCACCTCCCGTACTCTGGGGCGTGACATTCCCACCACATAATCAAACAGCTGTTTATATTCAGATTGTTAGATGCTTTTCCGGCTTAACTAATGTTTCTGCCATTGATCAGTTTCCAAGTGATGTAATTATGATCCCTTCCTAACTCATCTTCCAAAATTAAGAACTTCAATGCTGGCGAAGTTGATCATATTTTTATGAACCATCCGCATTAAAATGCGCCGAGTGCCATGGTCTTTAATGCAACGTATCAGCAAAAAATGGAAGTGGCTTTGCTTTTCTCACTTTTTCTTTTACTTTTTCTCTCTCTCTTTTTTTTTTTAACTATTTTTGTTTGTTTATTTATTTATTTATTTATTTTTGCTTGAAATATTTCGAAGTTGCTTTGAAGCCAAGTTTCAATGTAGTAGAAGTTCCTTTCTCCTGCACTTCGAAAATATGCAGTGATGCCATAATAACCAAAAGTTGATGACTCGTCACTTGAAACACTTCCTGCTAATTATATGTAGAGTTTATGGCCTTTTTTTTCATTACCATAGGCACATAATTATATAACTATGACGTGGTAAATTATTTGGTCCTATCTATTAGCCATCCACCAACGTATTCTTTATTTTGTAAGATGTGTGTATATTGTACGCCTATGTGTTTAAAGAAAGTTATTACTTTGAAAATGGTTGAGGGACAAAATTTGTCTAACAAATAATCCCTTCAGACTCGCTCCTTGTATTTGATCTCTCACGCTAAAAAATAAAACTAACAGGATATTTTAAGAATCTTAGTTTGAATTAATTGGTTCGAACAAATTGGTTCAAAACACTATAGCATTTGAGAGCTTTACATTGTCGTTTATATTTGTTTTATAATATTACATGTGAGAGCCTTACATTATTGGAGTTTAAACCAGTTTTTTAAATACATGCTAACACATGTTTATAGTGATTCGTTTCAATTAAAGGTTATGTCTACGAAGTTTTCTCAAGAAAGAGAACTTCGCTATGTTTAAGAAAATAAGATCACAAGAGTGCTTGTGCTAGATTCTGGACTTAAGACTCCCTTATAGGGCTAGCTCTCTATTTATTTTTTCCCTAGGTTGGTTGTTTCTCAAATACTAAAGGAGAAATTGAATTTTGAATAATACAAAATTGATCTCTTAATTTGAATGGTTTTTCAATTTTGGTATGATCTTTTTTAGTTGACTTGTCTCGCATATATTATGGAACCTTCTTAATTATAATAAGATCCTGCGTGCATTTTGACGTAGTTTCGTTTTTAAACCACTCAGTTATTAATTGGAATACATATTTTCAAGAGATTCATTAAGGTAAAATTGGCCGAGATCATTATCGAGCCTTTGTAGATCCATCGATTGACTTGGGTCTTCTCAATGGCCTCTCAACACAAATAATACTTAGTTTTTGTCAAATATGCCAACAAAATCCTACATTGGTTAGAAATATAATTGAAAATGAGATTGAAAGAGCTTAAGTTATTTTTTCCAATGGGTTAACATATAAGAATAAAATTCCTTAAGACTCAACAGTTTTATGCATGATAAAAAAGAACATAGAAATTTGTATGAGGAAGCAAGAGAGTTTGACAACTCATGGATTACAAAAGGGACATTTTTAGTGACATTGAAGGTGAGGCCTGGGACGACATTCATATTGCCTCAAGGTCACAATAGCCTTGGCAGATAGGCAGCTCGTTTTCAACCCTTTTGGCCCGTGCCTCACTACTGAAGATGTGTGAATTTTTAATGGTCCGTTTGATGTGTGGATTCATAATGATATGATTTAGAACTTTATAGTTTGAACTATGGGTTTTAAACTGTATTGTTTAAACAGCGGTTTGGAGTTGTCATTTAGAACATGAAGGTCTAAAATGAGTATAAAATATCACATCAAGTTTAAAACGAAAAATGACGTTTGAAAAACCATGGTTTAAAAAAAAATGAGAATGAGAATGAGAATGAGAATGATTTTTACTATAAAAAATGGTTCAAACCGTGTAAACTGGAGGGCGGCAACGTTTGGATTTGAAAGATTTTGTCGTTTTAAAACCGTCTCAATAGTTTGAACTAGTCTTAATTATTATTCTATAAAACATCAGTTTAAACAGTCTTTATAGTTTGAATTGTCTCAATCGATTTTGAAACTTAATTGTCACAATCGATTTTGAAATTTAAATACCAAATGGCTTATAAAATCTTCCCAAAATTGAACTATACGTCCCTTTCACTCCTTTTTGTTTGTAATTGTTTTTCTAATGGTTAATCGCAACATAACTACTAGGGCACAATAGCGAAACAAAATTGAATTCAAAAATTGGATATCAAAGCCAAATTTTTGTTAGAAACAAGACAGATGGCTCCAATTTTATGGTATGATTCATATTAATCCAAAAGCGTTATATTTGATAGCTAATTAATATATAACTTTTGTTTAATAATTGATTTAATTATTACAATAAATTAACCCTTCGGGAACGCCATATTCTCACTGCGTAGCAGCTAAACAAACGAATAAGGAAATAGAAAGGCAACATGACAAAATTGGACACTAAAAATTGAAAACCCCATTAAGCGTTTGGCTTAATTACAAAGGAAAAGAATGTTATAGGCAGAAAAGAGGATTAACTACCCAAAACGACTTCTCAGCCATTAAAACCCGAACCCAATCATGTTTAAAATAAAATTCAACTCAACTGTATCCTCCCTAATTAAAAAAAATGAAACAATAAAAATGATTAAAAGCCTGTATTAGACAAATGGCAGCGGGTTTACATGGCAGGACAAATGTCTCCAACCGCTGGGCCACTCCTCCAGTTGTTTGCACTTTGCACTATCGCACACCCCCCTCTCTCTCTCTCTCTCTTAAAATATTTATTTATTTTTCCTATTGTTTTGATCTTGTCACAAAAACACCCCTGAGACCCTAATAAAAGCAACCTTGTCCACAACATTCTCTAACCCTCTTTCTTTCCCTTTCCCCCTCTCTCTCTCTCTCTCTCTCTCCTCTCTTTTTTTCCCCTTCTTTTAGTTGGGTCCCTCATCGGCCTGCAAAACCCAGCAAACCACTGGGCTATTATTAAATCTTCAAACAAACCCCCCTCTCGCCTCTCCTCATTCACTCCTTCCCCCTCTCTCTCTCTCTCTCTCTGTCGTTCTCTCTCAAGAAACCGTTTTTCGTTTTACGCTTTATCTTGTCTTCTTTCCTTCTCTTTTCCCTCCTCTACCATTTGTTGGGTCCTTAATCTCATCAATCTTCATGTCTCGGTCACCGGACGACGCCGAGTTCTGGCTTCCCTCGCAGTTCCTCGCCGACGACGACGCTGTTTTCGTCGACAAGGAGAATTTGCAGTTCAAGAGCGGTTCTATTAACACTACTACTAAGGCCACTTTTGCTCTTGGCTCTGGTAACAACATGGGTTTATTCCCCACTGAGTTCCCCTACGAGTTCGACTCGTTCGGCTCCAACTCGGCCCTGAGTTCCCCTGTGGAGTCCGTCCACAGCTCCACCGAGACCGAGAGCAGCGACGAGGAAGACTTCTTCGCCGCCCTTACTCGCCGCTTCGCTCAGTCGACCATTCTCCGCGACACTCAGAAGCTCAAACCCGAGGTTCGGCAGCCCTACTCTCTCTCTCTCTCCTCTCTTTCTCTCTATTTTTTTTTTCACTTTTTTTTAAGTTTTATTGACGGTTTTCATTTTTGGGTTTCTTCAGTGGGTACTTTCTGGATCGCCACAGTCGACGCTGAGCGGAATCGGGAGCTGGTCGTGCCGTAGCACGATCAATTCAAATAACGGAAGCCCAAATGGGCCATCCCAGGTGGCATCGCCTCCGACGACTCCGTTCGGAGCCATGAACGACACCTGGGACCTGATCTACGCTGCCGCGGGACAAGTTGCGAGGCTGAAGATGAATGGAGAGGATCAGCAGCCGCCCAAGTCGATAACCACTCAACACCGCCATGGAAGTGGCCTCTTAGCTCCTACCCTCAGAAATACTCCTGTTTCCACTCCTGGGCTCTATTCTAACCAGTCTCTTACCCAAAACCTCGCTCAGGTAAAAAAAATTCCAGATTTTGTCCTTTGTTCGTCTTTTCTTTGTGTTCTGGTTCTGATCTTTTTTTTTTCCTGTTTCTTTTTCAGTTTCAAGCTTTGAAGCCACAGCAGTGCGGTTCGGCGTGGGGAAGGCAGGCGAAAGTGGAGTGGGCATCGTCGGGTCAGCAACAGCAGCAGCCGAGCCATTACCAGCTGCAACAGATCCAGAACAGGGCAAGAAATTGTGGGTACGAAAATGGCAGATGTGGGCGTCCTCTGAATTTGCCCCAATCCGCTTGGCCACCACTGCAAGTCCAGAACAAGAACCACAACCACAACCACCAGCAGCATCACCACCCAAGCCGACCCCCCGCCGCCATGGGTGGCGGCTTGCACGGCGGTTCTGCTGTCAAGAGAGAATGTGCCGGCACTGGCGTTTTCTTGCCTCGCAGATACACCAATCCTCCCGAGCCCCGAAAGAAATCGGGTAAATTTAAAGAAACTATGTTTTCAAACTCTGTTTTGGGTGTTTTTGTCCAAGTTTTTTGTTTTTAATGGTTTTATGCTGTTTCTGTTACAGGTTGTCCAAACGTTCTACTTCCAGCGAAGGTTGTTCAGGCACTCAACTTGAGCTTTGAGGACATGAATAATGGTCATTCTGAGCCACGTTTCGGTTGTGGTTTCGCCCCAGATCACGGTAAGTTTCAACTATTTTTCATTACAACTTCTGGGTTTTAGACCCTCGTTTCTTTAATCTTGTCGGGTTTTGCTTTTAAAACTTTCTTTTTTAAAATTTTTCAGAGGCGTTGATGGCGAGAAGAAACGCACTCCTGGAGCAACAGAGAAGAAGTTTAAGAACTGAAGCTGCGCTAAATCACGAACTACGCTTACCAACGGAGTGGACGTATTGAAAGTCAAAAAAAGAAAAATAAAAAGAGGGGGAAAAAAAAGGAATTCAAGTGTAAACGGTAGAAGCGTCTTTATAGGGGTCGTTATTATGGTATTTGTTCGGTTTTTATAAGAAATTAATTTATGATTATTCAAGATTTGCGTGTAGTTGTAGGGAGCAATAAGAAGGAAGAAAGAAATCCAGGTTTTTTTTTTGGGTGGAAGGGAAGTTCTATGTTTTCAAGTGCTACTAGGAAGAAGATGAAGAAAGTAATATATATGTATAAGTAGTTTAGGGAAAAGATTATGATGATGATGATAAAGAAATGGAAGGTGTTCCTTGTTGTAATAATGGGGGAATTTCTGCCAGCGTTTTTGATTATGGATCAAAAGGGTTAGAGAATGTTGAAGCTTGGGTAAAGCTTTTGGCCCCTTTTGGCTATAGGAGGATAACTTTTTAAGGTTGTAATATGGAGGGTTACAAACCCCTCTTGCTGTAAAAGTTCCCTTGGGAGGAGGGTATTAAATTAAATTTTGAAATAAGTCTTTCAAGATTCTGTTCTATGCAGATCCTAATAGTTACCATTGTTTTTGTTTCTGCTTTGAGTGTGGTGGGGGGACCCCCTTGTATGCTTTGCATGCTCTTTTTCTTTTCTTTAAAGAATTTTGTAATTAAGGGTTTTGTTTTGTAACTCTAATATCTAAAGATATTTCGATTTCAAGAGGGAACTTTCGGTCATAAGCAAATCAACTTAAACTAATTGGATCTGCAAAGAATTAGGTGTGTTTGGCAAATGGGAAAAGGAATATCTCGTGGAGTGTATGTGTGTTGGTTACAGTTGTAACACATTTTTATACTTTTTGGAGGCTTGGAAGCCACTTGGGCATTGGTCAAAGCACCGGGTGAGGCAGAAAAAGCTGTTAAAATATCTCCAAAAGCGATTAGAAACGGAGAGATTTGCGGTGGGAGAGTGTAAATATCAAATCCATTTATACTTTATTGGGGTTCTTGCTTCAGCGTGAAGTGTCGCTCTTGAGGATGCACAGATACGTGGCATGCGAGCTAAAGCCGTTGTCATTGATGCGACGTGAGGATGGTGGATATGGACTCGTCGAGGGTAGAGATCTGCTCCAAGTCTTTCTGTTTCGCAACTCTTTTTCTGATTTCGAATTTGATGGACCCCACCACTGCATGCTGCCTCTGCCTTTTTTTTCTCGTCTTTTTGGCAAACAGTTGCCTACGCATTTCCCCAGCTATTTACTTATTTCTGGCCTAATAAAGGAAAAGCAGAAAATAATGTCCACTTATTGCTTATTTGTAGTGTAATAAAAGGAAAAAGAAAAAAAATAATTTAATTATAAAAAAAGTTAAAGAAAATAAAATTTAAAAGATAAAGTGAAAATACAGTCAACTTAGAATTAAAATTTTAACACTCATGTAAAAATTTTATATTATGGTATTTTTTTACTTTGTATTAATATATTAAAGCTTTAAATTAGCAGATAAAATTTTTAAGTTTTAATTTGGTTCTTAAACATACTCAAAAAGTAGTCAGTTCCCTTCCAAAAGAAATGTGCACCCTGCAACTCGCTTATGGGGTTGAAACCGGCTGTTGATCTCAATTCTAAAGGTAGTGTACTTCACTAGACTGGTATCCATTCTATTATGGGTGGTAAAATTTTAACATTGTGAAAACAAAAAAATAACTCAACAGTAACACTTATTAATAAAAGAATAACAACTTATGAATTAATATAAAAGCTAAGATTAAGATTGATATCAGGACAATTTTTTTTTAAAAAGGCCTTGCGAGGTTTAATAAGCCATTAAGTTTTAAGGAAGATGCTCAGCACTACTGTAATGGTTTTAACTTCTAATGTTACTGAATTTAAGTTCACATGTATCAACCTGCATCCAATGTTCCACCAATTGCAGCGTATGGCAGTTCAATACCAACTTTAATATAACATTTTGTATCAACTTCAAGTTATCTTTTGAAATACATGTGATTTCTTGCTGTTAATTGATGCAATAATATTTTAAAAACTTACTAAATAGATGGCTAGAAGTTGGTACAAAAATTAAAAATAGAGTTGGTGTCTGATATTTTTTTTATGTTAAAGAAGTATCCTATACTTCATAAAGGTCCTTTCAAGCTCTTGCATGCCCTTTTTTTGTGGAACAAGAAAAATTGTCTTTTGAATCTAATATCATGTTAAAAAACATAAATTTCCAAAAACAAAAAAAAAAAATCTTAATTTGATCACATAAGTCTGGTTCAAAAAAATTAAGAGCCGATCCGCCCATCCCAAAAATCCATGCTTCAACGGAAAGTTTTTTATGGATAATTTTTTCCTTCAATATAGTATTGTACCAATGCATTTTTTATGGGTAATTTTTTCCTACAATATAATATAGTACCAATGCACTATATATATATATATATAAAAGTATAAACAGAGTAAGTTTTGTTAGCCGTTTTTGTTAAAATTGAGTCAGACGATTGAAAAACTTGCTCCAACAAAACAACATGCCCACTTTATATTTTATTTTATTTTATTTTTTAGTGAAAGGTCTTATAATATATTATTTCTGCTGTCCCGAAATTGGAGAAAAAACGGCCAACAAAGATGACAACTGGACTGAACTGTAATTACCCTTGTTTTGATTAGGTGTCAATTTCATGTTTCGGAATCAATGTGTTTTGACTCGGTCAACGCTTCTCTCACCGTCAGGAACACGAAGCCATGCAGTTTTACAGTAAATTTATAATAAAAAATTGTAATCTCCATACTATGTTTCCTGTTGGCTTAAAAAGAATGCCTAGAACAGCAGAATCACTATCATTCTGTTCTGTGATTCTCAGAGAATGCATTTATGAAAAAAGACTTCAGGTTAGACAAAGCCAACTTTGTTTTGCGGTTGGATTTTCAAACTATTATATTGGGTCTAGATCTACTTAGTAAGAATTTAGGACAGATTGTAAAGAAGTAATTGAAGACCATTTTTTTTTCTGGTTTTTTACAAGATCCAAGCAATATGTGAGAAATATGTAATTTTTGTCTAATGGACTCTGTTTTGTTTGAGGTTAGTTTAGCCGATGAACAATTCTATTTAACTTTATAAAATTACAATATATTATTAACAAAATAATAAGCTTTATCTCTGTTGGCAGTGGTTCTAACTACTCAGTTCTCACCACAAACTTAGTTATAAACAGTGTAAAGCTTTTATATGTTACAATAAAAGTAATTCTAACCACTGATTCCCATCACTTTTTTAAACACTCTATTAGTCTAAAAACTAGACTACGTACTTATATGTTAAACTTGGGCCTATAATTTTTAAATGAGGAGGTTAGGATGAAAATAGTTTTTCTTGGCTAAATCCTGAACACTTTCTATTTTATATTCTCTATTTTTAAGGCTTTGGATGCTGAGACGGTGAAAGGCTGGTGAAGTCCCTGAGGTGGTCTGTGGGAAGGCAATAGTCAACTTAATTTATACAAACTTTCAAATCATTCTGTTCTTAAGCGAGTGAATTTAGGGAGGTTCTGTTTTGTGGCATTGGAGAAGACGACAAAACCCCCTCCGTAAATCGCTATATTTTTATTTATTTTTTAATATATAGTTGTGTGTGTGTGTTTTTTTTCCCTTAATGATTTCAAACCACATGGTAGTAGGTCAGGCATCCACTACAGAAAAGGTAAATACAGAAAAGGTTAGAGATATAGTAAAATTCTCTTAAAATTATTAAAATAATTGTCATGTAATTTAATAGCATAAAACATGAATAAGATTGTAATTGTTAAAGTCTCTTAAAAAAATTATAACTATTAGAGTGTTATTTACTACAATTTCCTACAATCTTGCTATTTCTAATATATTTCAAATAAAATTTGTATTTCAACTCTAATTTTTACATTTACCATGCAGGGTAATTTTTACTAAAGAATAAAATGGACAATGCTATGACTCTGGAACTGTGAAATTTTACTTCTAAATTGTAACAGGCCCAAGCAAATTGAATGTGTTAAGTCAGAGCAAAAAAAA
This sequence comes from Artocarpus hirsutus, assembly GCA_946598075.1. NCBI lineage: Eukaryota > Viridiplantae > Streptophyta > Magnoliopsida > Rosales > Moraceae > Artocarpus > Artocarpus hirsutus. The sequence continues at coordinate 22,893 of CAMOHE010048899.1, read as the reverse complement.
AAAAAAAAAAAAAAAATGTTAGTTCTCTAGCATTTATTATACCTATCTAACTGAGTCTTGAGGCTTTTCCGTTACCCATGGTAAAAACAGCTGCACATACTAAGATAGGTTTTCAATAAATCTACTAAATACATATTATAATATTTTAATTGAGATTGGTTCTCGCCATACTTTTTAAACATTTCATCAGTTTGAAAATGCAATTTAACTGTCACTTCATAAAAAAGTAAAAGAAAATTCAATTGATGGATTTATCTTTACAAGAAAATAAAAAAAGATTTGTTTGTTTAATAAGAAAACCACTTTCATCAATTTACGTGCTCTTAGTTGTGATATTTGACTCCCGTTGTAAGGTAGGCGGATGATAATATACCTTCAGGAGAATTTAATTGATGAACATATGATTCAACACGTCCTGTTAAATTGTCAATTCTTTTACTTTTGATATGATTATTTTAGTGTCTGTTTAGTATTTTAATTTTAATTATGAATAATATAGTAAAAAACAGAAAAATATTACCGTATAAGACTTTCATATGATTCTTAAACTTAGAACTTTTTTAGTACAATCAAAATGTCAAATTACCTATTATATTTATAAGGTATTTAGAAAACTAGATTCAAGCTAATAATTTTATTTTTATTAGTATAAAACTTTTATATTTTGCGGTATAAGTTAAAAATGAACAACAGTCTTTTTGAACCAAATTGAATCAAACAGGTTGCCAAACACTAATTTTATATTTATATATATAAAGGCTAAAAACTATGCCTATCAATAAGATATATATATATATATATATTTTCCCAGATCTCATCACGCAGTTCTTTTTAAAATTAATGAAAAAATTGAAGGAGAAAAAAAAGAGATTTGAAATTGAATTGCGGCCAGCCAACCCCATCAAGTAACATGACAGAGAGGACAATAAGAGCTACCATAAGTCGGTGGTTGGTTGGTTAGAAAATCTTTCAACTAATATTTTCTTTTTCTCTTTTGGGATTTATTCGATATGAAATTAAAAAAAGGATGATTTCTCCTAAAAAAAAAAAAAGATGAGTGGGCAACACAAAAGGAGAAAAAAATAAAGTGCCATGGAAGGTATAATACCACATCATATCTGATTTTGGTAGATTCTGTTTTGTTTGACAAGGAAACAGACTGGATACAAGGCCCATATCTAGCCGTCAATCACGTTCTCCTGGGGCCAGTTGGGCTTAAAAGAGGTGTGTTGGAAGTGGATTGTAAAAGCAGATTGCAGTTTTCATGATTGATATTAGTTATGATTAAGGACGTGGAAAAACAGCCATTTAGCTTGCTTAAAACACACTTATGCTGCACAACTATTAAGCATAACAATAGCAAATCTCTAAAAATATTATTTATTTATTTTGACTTGGTGCTTACATGCTTCCAAATCACTTAATTAATTCTTAATTCTTAACACACAATTATTTAGAGATAAATTCGGCGAATTTAAAAATTACTATTCACTTACCAAGGTTTTTGGTTTTTTTTTTTTGGGTAATATTAAGAAGTTTGTGAATTGACCGTTGATTTTGTATCAACTATAGAAAAAAAAAATAGTAATCTGTTGTTCTACAATTTTATCTTTTGCTAAAAGGCAATTTCTCTGACTGCTTAAACTTAACTACTATCATTTGATTATGCCATAAAAGAGAATTTACTAAATGACAATTTTTATTTATTTATTCTTAAAGGGGGGAGACTTTAATGAACAAAAGAGGTCCATAGTAACTTATGTTTATTTGCCATAATGGTGGGCGTGCTTATGGGCAATTCATAGGCAATCATGTTGGAAGCAATGTCCTCTGACCCCTTTCATAATTTCCATGACAATTATTTACGGTGTTTTATTGCATTATTTTCTCAACAAATATTTAGCCGTGCTTGTGTTTTTCATTATTTGCACACTGCTAATTTTCATTCAAAACTTTATTTTACATTACGGTTTGATAATACCGTTTAAACTACAAATTGTAGTTTTATACTGTAATTTATTTTTATTTTATATAATTTGAGTTCAAACAATTGGTTTGAATCAAATTTTTCAAATACTCTATTAGTGTAAATTGTAAAATTCAAACGGTATTTATCAAACGACCTATTATTATTTTTAAATCAAATACATAATAAATGTGTGACATTTGTATATAACATTTAAGTTCTACTTTCATTAACTTTCCCTTAAACCTTTGGTTTTTCAGCAAAGAAGTTATTTTACTTATTAAGTGGCAGCAAAAATAAAAGGAGGGGAAAACAATGAAACGGTAAAAAAAAAAAAAAAATTGATAAGATGTGAAAACTGAAAAAAAAAAAAGTACAAGATCGTTTTCGGAATTTATCCCTTAGAAAATCATTTTGACTTCGAAATGAAGGATCTGGGAGAGTATTATAGAAGGGTGTCCAAAAGTTCTTTTTGTTTTGTTTTGTTTTTTTTTTTTTTTTTTATCTTCAAAAATAACACCTGGTTCAAATCCTAGAAATTACTAGCATTATATTAAAATGAAAAAGAAGCAAAAGTAGTAGAATTTCATATTATCAAAGCCCTAAAAACACGAAATAGGTCCCCTCAAAAAAAAAAAAAAACACGATATACGATATTGAGAAATTGCCTAAATATTAAGACCAAGTTGAAATGAAGAAAAGTCAAAAACGACTTTAACATCAATGAACACAGTGGAAACGACAGCATAATTAAAGGACCACAACATAAAAGATGACAAGACAATAAAGCGACAACAGCGTTTAAAAACGACATGAACACAACCAACGATGTAATTACCAAAAAGGGACACATAGCTAAAAACGACAAAAATAGTAATGAGCAACCCAAACAATCGGCATATTCGAGATGATTCGGGATTTCCCCAAATTTTGTCTGATTTGATGTTTGGACATTTCCAAAACAAAAAAAAAAAAAAAAAAAAAAAACAAAAATGAAAATTATGTACAAGTATAAATATTTGGCAATATGTTTATTGTCATTTTTTCCCCTAGATACGGTGTCCTTTAAATGTGTTTTTATTGCTTCAAGTTTTATAATTTTACATTCTTTTCTCATTGTCTTATTTTCTTTAATTATTAACAGTGTTGTGAAAATGAAAATATTTCAAAATAAAGTTCCTTTAAATATTTGTGAAAGCTTTACACTGTAATAAACTTTTGTTTTTCACTGTAGCATATAAGATTTTATACTATAACAAATTAGAATTTAAAGTTTCAATTAACTTGTTAAACTAAGTCGGCTCTATTGAACTTTGCTTATACATTGTAATGTGGATGGTAAATTGTATTGTTGCCTTACGTTAGTTTAATTTTGGATTCGATTGGATTATAATAATTTCCTTAAACCGTATTGTTGCCTTAATTATACAAGTCTGTTTATAATATTTTATGGTATATTTTGTTTTAATTTTCCTCATAAATGGATCAATATTTAGATGCATAAAACACTTATCCACAAAACCATTGAGTTTGGTTTGGATTGTCGGCTAG
>CAMOHE010048899.1:0-19356 GCA_946598075.1 Artocarpus hirsutus | reverse complement strand
ACCACAACATAAAAGATGACAAGACAATAAAGCGACAACAGCGTTTAAAAACGACATGAACACAACCAACGATGTAATTACCAAAAAGGGACACATAGCTAAAAACGACAAAAATAGTAATGAGCAACCCAAACAATCGGCATATTCGAGATGATTCGGGATTTCCCCAAATTTTGTCTGATTTGATGTTTGGACATTTCCAAAACAAAAAAAAAAAAAAAAAAACAAAAATGAAAATTATGTACAAGTATAAGGGCCGTTTGTTTTGGTATTTGAATCACAATTTGAATAATTTTGCTACATTATTTTTTTCTTACAAAAATTTAAATCTTTATTTAAATACTCTACTCAAATCTATGAATCAAACGGACTCTAAATATTTGGCAATATGTTTATTGTTATTTTTTCCCCTAGATACGGTGTCCTTTAAATGTGTTTTTATTGCTCCAAGTTTTATAATTTTACAATTCTTTTCTCATTGTCTTATTTTCTTTAATTATTAACAGTGTTGTGAAAATGAAAATGTTTCGAAATAAAGTTCCTTTAAATATTTGTGAAAGCTTTACACTGTAATAAACTTTTGCTTTTCACTGTAGCATATAAGATTTTACACTATAACAAATTAGAATTTAAAGTTTCAATTAACTTGTTAAACTAAGTCGGCTCTATTGAACTTTGCTTATACATTGTAACGTGGATGGTAAATTGTATTGTTGCCTTACGTTAGTTTAATTTTGGATTCGATTGGATTATAATAATTTCCTTAAACCGTATAGTTGCCTTAATTATACAAGTTTGTTTATAATATTTTATGGTATATTTTGTTTTAATTTTCCTCATAAATGGATCAATATTTAGATGCATAAATAACAAGCTCAAGTAGCAAACACTTATCCACAAAACCATTGAGTTTGGTTTGGATTGTCGGCTAGAATTTTAAAGTTTAATTTTTTTTGGATTGAAGAATATCCTATTTATGCCATTTGATTTATAGGACTTTTGGTGACGATTTGAATTGGAAAAATTTCAATTCAAACTAGTATTGTTAGAGTATTTTTTTTCCTCTTAAAAATTTAGATTGTTATAGTAATTTTATTACTCTAAACCAAAATAATAATAATAATAATAATAATAATAATAATAATAACTCACTAACATCCTTGAGGGCAATAACAAAAAAGAGAAAAGTTTGAAATCCAAGTATCTCAATTCTTAAAAGGGGGCTCTAAGTGCGAACATATTAAGAGTCTAGAGGCTTAATTGTCTACATCCTTAAAATATAGACCTAAATATAAAAAATTAGAAAGTTTGAAGACATACAATGCAAATATCTCAAAAAAACAAGAGAGTTAGATAAACAACAAAAAGTTGACGAGCGATGGTAAAAATAGAAAATGACAAAAATACCCAAACACAAGATAGCTAAGGATAATATGGAAGTGAAAATAACGAAGACTAACTAAAAAAGAAATATTGGCAATAAAAGTCAAAAACCTTAAGATGACAAGAAATGTGACCATCGACATAAAAGATGTGGGGAGCAAAAAGCCTACCAGGCCTAAGGCCCCTAACCATGCATTATTCTGAAGATTGGGTTGGCAATCAAGCCCATTAACAAATCCAATCCATTGAATATCGTACAAATTATGTAGTCTATTTTTAAGGAGTGAATTAATATTTGTTTTCGTTACGCAAATATCACTTATATGTCCCTTTTTAAAATTTTATATATTCAGAATCTTAAAATACTCTTTAACTAAATATTATCATATATTTAAATTTTTATAACAAATTTCCTTATTTTTGAATAGTTAAATTAAGAAAAAAATATATACGTATATTTTTTTATTTTAACATATTACATTGATGCATTATCATTATCACTTAAAGTATTAAAAAAATGAAATAAATGTCATTAAGTGTCATTATCATTAGGTATCATTAACTTAATGATATAAAAATTGTATAACCTATAAGATACACAAAAGACTTAATAAATACTATATCATTAATTTAATTACATATCACAAAAAAAAAGAAGGCAATATCATTCACTTGAGGTTTTAAGAAATGAATGTCATTGCGTACCATTATCATTACATATCATTAACTTAATAAAATATCAATTGTATAACCAGTAAGACACATAAAAAGACTTAATAATACTATGTTGTTAATTTAATTGCAACACCTTAATTTCAATTTGTCAATAAAACTATATCATTAATTTAATTATAACACCCTTATTCCAATTTGTCTGTAAATTCAACTTGTTGATAAAAAAATTTCATCTTTTTAGGGAATTTTAAAATCGTTATTTTAGATACCAATTTGAATTTAAGCAACAAACACCCTAATTCGAGCGATTTTTTTAATATAATGGTATCATAATCTATTTGAAAACTTAAATACGTATATTATAGTTATTCTAACAAAATAAATTAAAACAAAAAACATCATTATTATGGCCATTAATGTCTTTTTACATATGCATTGGAACATATAAAGAATATTTACGACCTGCAGATATATTTTAATTCTATAAATAAAAAAGGGTCATATGTCTCATTAACCCTTTATTTTGTGGTAAAAATTGCACAATCTAACCATTTTTAAGAAGTGAACTAAAATATGTCTTCGTTTTACAAATATCATATATATGTCCCCTTTTTTGAATTATATATATTGAGAATATAAAAATACTCTTTAAGTAGACTTTATTGGTCGTTGAAAAAAATATGACATTAGAGCAATATAGATATACTTAATTAATTACAATGTAACTTAAACAAAAAATTTCATCAATGACATCAAACTACTTACAATATAATTTTTTTTAAGAAAAGAAAAGGCAATAAAAACTGAATATCATTAACTTAATGCAATATTGTTTGTATTGCTAATCTATAACGTTAGCACAACCTAAATAAGAAGTACCATTATCACTTGAAGTCTTAAAAAATGAATGCAATTAAGTATCATTATCATTACTATCACTAATTTAATGATATATCAGTTATATAACCTATAAGATATACAAAAATACTTAATAAATACTATATCATTAATTTAATTAATATCACAAAAAAATTATCTTTTTTACTTGAAGTTTTAAAAAATAAATGTCATTGCATATCATTAACTTATTGATATATCAATTATATAAACTGTAAGACACACAAAAAGACTTAATAAATACTATGTTATTAATTTAATTATAACACTCTAATTTCAATTTGTTAGTAAAATTGTGATTCCAATTTCTCAATAAAAAAAAATTCCATCTTTTAGCTGAGAGAATTTCAAAATTGGTATGTTGGATGCCAATTTAAATTTGAAACACTTTAATTTTATAGATTTTTTTAAATATAATGATTTCATAATCCGTTTGAAATCTTAACTGCATATATTTTTATTATTCTAAAAAAATAAATTAAAACTAATAATATCATTATTAAGGTCATTAATGTATTTATATATAAACATTGAGACATATAAAGAATATTGATAAAATGAAGACATATTTCAACTCTACGAATAAAAAAGAGCCATATGTCTCATTAACCCTTGAATATCCTGCGTCTGAACTAAGCCTTTAATTATTTTGCTTCTTGGGACATCTGACGAAAAGCATCTCTTGCTTCTCGCAACAGGCTTGAATTCATGTATATGCATATAAATAATCATTTATCATCACTAACTAGTGATGGCTTAGCAGTGAAAGATGATCTACCAAGGTTCTGTCACCTAATATGTATAAATAGATTCTTGCTGTCTGCACTGAGGCCGAAAATATGCCACTTATCGACTTGTTAAATTGATTCTTATTTAATTACGTTGTAATGGAGGTGATTTTTGATCTCATAAATACTAGTGAACAAAAATATGAACAAAGTTTCTTTTCATTTTATATGTGATCTCAGTAAATAGCCAAATGACTACTAAATTGAGAGCATGAGAACATGGAAAAAGAAAACCATATATCATCACTAGAGACACATTTAGGGAGCATTTTTTTTTTTAAAAAAAGAAGAGGAAAAAGAAGAAAAGCTCAAATACCAAGCATATAGAAAAACCCAAAACTCTGGCATCATTTGTTTTTGTTCTTAAAATTTTTAGAAATGTTTTCACACATTTTTTAAGGCAAAAATTTTAAAAACACTTTCAGTATAATTCTAAAAAAATTCTCATTTTTTAAAATAAAAATATTTTTACTTATTTTAAAAATAATATTAAACCGCCATATGTCTTTCACACCTTACTATAATCTAATTTAATCTAATCAAATTTCTAATTGTAATAAAGGAGCCAATGGGAAGGGCCTGTTGCTTGACATGTGGAGAGATGAAGCCTGTCTCCCACCAATCCTTGTGTGTGTGTTGTTATTTTTCTTTTTCTTTTTTATCACCCTTTTTTTGACTTCGTTTATTTTTGTTCCTTCTTAACTTTTATGTTTTTCGCTCTCCTAATGTCTTATATAACTTTAGATTTACTTCACTAAATTATTTTTTCCTGATGTATATAATTAAAATTCTTGTTTTTTTTTAATTTTTTTTCTTATTGTATCCTCTAAAATGTTCTGTTCTCTAATTTTTGTCCCTATTCCTTTTTATTTAAGCAAGAACAGAACAGAAGTATTAAAATGACAAAAAGGATGACTACCGCAAGACCAAGAAATGTTAAACAAAAAAAAAAAAAAAAGAAAAAGAAATTTTAAAACAACGAAACTACTAAAATTCAAATATCTTAGACAAGTTTAAAAAAATCAATGGAATTTTTAAAAACGACAAATGAAAAAATGACAACGACTAGAAAAACTAGAGCAAAACTTATAGACAACGACAAAACACCGCAAAACCATAGAAAAAATTGAAAGTGACAACTTGAAAAGTACTATTTCGTTTGTAAAACTTCCAATAATTAGAAAGGAAACCATTTAGATTCATCAACGTTCATTTATACTAATAAGTAGCAAGTAAAAAACCAAACGAACAAAAAAAAAAAAAAAGCTGTGCCAAAATAGGAAAAAAAAAATCAGCATCAAAATAGAAAGAAATCCAATCAATAAGCCATCAAATTCAAAATAATTCCCCTATGGTTTTTTTCTTTTGGTTGAAACCATAGAATATCGTCTCCTTCTTTTGTTAAGACAACTAGTTGGAACTGCGCACTTTGCATGTGCAAAATCCACTTGACTTATAGTAAAGTGTTTGTTTCAAAATTAATATTGATCCTTTTATGTTTATTTTAAATATAATATTTTCAGACTTTCATTAAAAAGCATCTTTGAACAATGATTTATTTATTATGGAACTATCAAAATTTTTACTGACAAAGAAGTACTTAGATTTTTTAGAGTTAATTGGTTTTATTTTAACAAGAAAAAAATAATAAACAAAATTTTCTTTTATAGAAAAGTGTAAGACTTGTCATCTTTAATAAGAGAAGCGTTACATATATATGCTGTGAATTTGTCATTTAATCTAATAATATAACAACACTTTTATGTAGAAATAACAGAAAGTATGTGAAAATCTTACATTACATAAACATGGATTATAAGTAAAAAGCCACATTATAATATCTATAAATGCACATTATAATTAATCATTAAAAACACATGATTTTTTGATATTATAAACATGGATTATAAGTTTAAAAAACAGGGTTTGTTATAAAAGGGAAAAAAGTCATCAATCAATGTCATTAAATCTGAATGAAGGACAAAAGAGGCAATTCATGTATGAAGGCGGCAAACACCTCCTCATGCACGTATTTAGCAAATAAAGCCTTAAAAAAGGTGCAAAAGCAAAAAAATTGTGAAGCCGCTTTCAACCAGGTTAAAGAAATGCTGAAACTCCATTATGAGACTAATTATCCTTTAAAAATTGGTAAAAGATTATCAATCCAACTCTTTTGTCCTCTCAACACATTTTTTAATTAGTTCTTTCATTGGAAATTCATCTTGCTATTAATCCCGTGAGCAGTGACAATAGGAAAGTGAGTAATATGAAGGTAGAATCGAGGCAGTGCAGCAAGACAAACATGTGCAGCTAATTTTCTAATCTTAATTACCTAATTAATTTGTTGGAGTTGCGTTAAGGAATACTTAGTATAATTAGAAGAGGGAACCAATCTTTGTTTTCTACCGTGAGTGCCTTCTCAATTCTAATTAGTATTTTTGCGTGTTCTAGAATTAGGATCTGTTGTCCCATTTTGTTGTCCTATTGAATATCTCTATAATTAAATTTTAACACATAAGTGACTTACTTAATTACTTTTAGTATTTAGGTTCTATTTATATGTTTAAGTTGTTAAGTTTAAATGATGTGTCGATAAATAGTGAGAAGAACAACCAAGAGGACCAGAAAATAAGACAATAGATTCATACTCGGTGTTTTAAGGGGTATTTGGATATGGAAACCAAGCGGAGGAGTAAATAAAAAAAGAGATTAGGGACTTAAATGCTAAGAAAAAAGGGCATATGCTAGGATGCAATAAAAGAAAAAGACTAGGGACCAAAAGTGCCAAAGAAAAATCTCTCTCTATATGTCTATCTAAAGCAAAAAAGGTCATAGGGTGTGGAGTTAAGAGATCATGATGAAGCAAAGGAACGGGCGCATATTGGTACCATTTCCACTGCCCTTGCAAGGCCATATAAACCCAATGCTTGATCTTGCCAATATTCTTCACTACACTCAAGCCGTTGCGGACAGCCTTAAGCTTCCCAGGGTCGTTTTAAGAACTCGGGGTGCCTCATCTTTTGTCGTTTTTGCTGCTTTTCCACTTCTAATTAAGAGAAAAGGTGTTCTCTCTAGACGATATATTCCTAGCTTATCATTTGTTTGTAACGACCTAGATTCATGGAAACTTGGTTTAGCTATGTGCTTGTTAATTCCTACCTCTAGTTGACTTGAAAGATTATCTCTGTGTCAGGACGGAGCCAAACAAATTAGTGAGGAGGTAGAGGTGTGATTGAACTAATAAAATAATGGGTAATATTTTTATGGGGGGATGGAATTAATTTTAGGGAGACAAAATATAGTTTTTATAGAATTTTGTATACAAATTAGTTATAAGGAAAAAAGTTTAGAGGGTGGTAGCTCATTCTCATCCATGTGTGGCTCCACTGTTGACGAAATGTATACATATTTAACCGTGTGTTTGGCGTAGAGTGGTTTACACCACTAACTCACTTATGAACAGTGTAAAGCTCTCATATGCTATAGTAAAAAGAAAAAAGTTGCTATAGTATAAAGCTCTCATATGTTACAATAAAAATAATTCTAACCAATGATTTTCACCATCGTGCTAAGCACCCTAACTTTCCCAAGTGGATTGCCATCTATTTGAAGTAAAATATTTCTTGGAGAGCATTATTTTAATGATTACTAGATTACGTAGCTTCTGTGGAAGCAATTTTGTACGTTTTATTTCACAACAAAAAAATATATTTGTAAGGATTTTTTTTACACAATAAGACGTTAGGAAAAAATTAAGTATAGGCACATTTAAAAAAAATATTTTAATAAGGATAGTCAAGGAGAATTTAATTAAACATGAGTTCTAAGAAAAAGAAAAAAGAAACAGGAAAATAAGGATGGACACACAAACAAATTATTTTAATATAAACAATGCAAGAAAAATAAAGTTTTAAATGGAAGTACATCATTAAAAGATTGCTGCAAAAAAAATTTGGCAAAAGGAAATTCAAGTGGGCATGGAGAGTTTCAATGGTGCAAGCATTTGGTTTGTATGTGGGAGATTATAGGGCTTCTGAGGTCTTCAAAGGTATTGAGTTTGTTGGGTTTCTTGGACAATTAGCTCAGAGATGTGATTTTGTTGCGTGGCATACTTGGCAGAAACTTGGCAGGTCTCGGCACCTTAGGAAGCTTTCCATGCCCGGCACGGTTCTGATTATTCTGTGCATGTCTTCTTGTCCTTTTTATTCGTCAACATTTGTTAGACCACATAATCATAAAGGATGGCAATATGACGTATTAATTATTGATCAAAATGGTCATTTGCTAATTTCCAATAGAATGAAAGTGAGAGGAATCTTACCCAAAAAATGTGAAAGTATTTTTCTTAAATTTTGACGAATTCTGAGGATTTTAAGATACACTAATAAAGTGTTTCGGAGCATTGGTTTAAACATTTTAGTTAAAATATTATAGCATGCAGGAGTTTTACATTAGTTTATTTTTTGTAGACGCTATAACATGTGAGAGGTTTATATTGTAAGAAATTTTGGTTGAACCTCAAAATGCTAAATATATATTTTATAAATTATTTAAAATATTTTATAAATGGAAAATGTTGAAATTATTATAATAAATTCCACATGATTATGATTACCCTGTCCATGTCTTCTTGTCCTTTAATATTTTTCGATTTTTGTTGGTCCACATAATGATAAATATGTGGCGTATTGTTCGTTAAAAATGGGATTTACTAATTTATAATAGAATAATGAAAGTTGAAGGAATTTTCTTAAGACAAGATGGAAGAAAGCAGATAAAATAACTAACACTTGTTTAAAAGGAGGCATACAAAGGATAGACTGTAACAGCTGGCATATGATTGAGAAAGAAAATAATTTTTTTCTTGTTGGAGAAAATTCACATTTCCACCAGAAAGATATTTGTTGCGACGTGCGAAATTCAAAAAGTAATTTTCTTTGCCCAAGCTTCATATTTTTTTTCCAATTTTTGGGCCTTATTATAATGTACCTCCAAATTTTACAATGCAAAATGTGCATCTTCTCTTCTAACTCTGAAATTGCATCAAATTTATTCATTTCGTAATGACTTCGCGAATAGAATTGCCGCATGACGAATCTTCGTGGGGGCGACGACTGGAGGCATGTGCTTCCCTTTCTCTCTTCATGAATTGCTTTATTTAAAGGGTGGTGAGAACCAGTGATAGGAACCACTTTTATTGTAGCATGTAAGAGTTTTACACTGTAGTGATTCTTTTTTATTGTTACTATAGCATGTGAGAGCTTTTTACTGTTCATAACTGAGTTTATGGTGAGAACTGAGTGGTAGAAACCATTGCTTAACACTCCTTTAGTTTATCTAATCATATGTCAAATAGTAACACTTTTTTTTTCCCCAAGTGTCTCTCTTAAATATTTCTTTTAGGATGTTTAGGTTGTCGTTTTAACTACATAGTTTCAACTACAAATAACATAAAGTTCTCCCATGTTACAAAATAAAATAAACATTTGTTATAATGTAAAACATTCATATGCTACAACACAAAGTTGAAACCACACAACTTCAACTCTTCTCTCAAAAACCACATTTGAATTTATTCGGCCTATTTATATATGATACTTTAATTACCTTTCTTAACTAAATTTTTTATTTATAAAAAGTAAGTTTTAAAATGATGTATTGATAAAAATTCCCCTAATTTGATTCTATTAAGCCTTAAAATGGATATATAATGAAAGCCTTGAAACAAGCTTGATTTGGACGAAAGAAAAGTTATTTGGTTCTTTTTTTATTTTCTCTTGAATTCTTAGGATTTAGCCAGTCATCCCTTAAATTTTTAATTGTGACAAAATACTCTCTTAATTTAATATTCTGTAGAGTATTTCTCCCAAACTAATGGTACGTAGTTGTTAGAATTTGGGCATTATGCTCTCGTTCAGGTCACATGAACTCAAAAAATAATATGAAGCTTGTTTTATTTAGATAAGTTAGAGATTTCATACTTGTAAATGATTATCCTAGTTTTTATTATAAACGGGGATCATTTCTATTTATGAATTATTTATAAAAAAGACAAAGCACTGTATGGTCTCTTGTAAACTTTTTTTTCATAGTAAATTATTTTTTACAACAGCTGATGGTAGTATATTTAGGGCTTATATAAAAAATGAACCACTATAGATTTTAAGTGTTGTTATTTTGCTTTATTTTTCTTCTGTATTCCTTATTGCCTTTAATATAAAATTATTGCGTCCAATTCTCTACGGAAAAAGCACAATCATAAATGCCCTTCTTTGCAAGACAGCAAGAAGTGGGAGGAGCGTCTCATTAAAATCAAGCAACATAAAAAGTTTGACTTTGTAAGGGATCTTAGCTTTCCACGAAAATTTCACCAATGTCTAAGATTAGACCCTCCCTATCGCGGGCTTACCCCTTGTGTGAACAGAGCAATTCCTTTAAACCATCGATGAATTTTCCTTTGAAATAAAAAAGAGGTCAATAATGCAGTTTAACGCAGCTCACTTGTGTACCTTAAAAGGCCAAAATATGTTGGCATATTTTTATGGCAAACAGATAGAAATGGGAAAACGTATGCTTTCCTATGGGGGAAAAAAAGTGCACATGCTGCCCAAAGATTAGAATCTGTTGTCAGCTGGTGTGATGGTAAGCGTTGGAATTACTTTTTATTTTAAGGGTTTTTTTTTTTTTGCTTTTTTAAACAAAAAAATGTGCATTCTTAATAGTCTTGTTTTTGTTTTATGCTTTTTAATAAATTAATAAGAAAAAATTGTTTGAAAGTAAAGCCTGAGACTTGGACTTAAGGTCAATGCCGAAATTAGAGGTGGAGGCCAGGGAAAAGTGTCGATATTTGGTAGGATGGGGATGAGACTAGGACCTGAATTTACCACAACCCAGACCTTCGTCTCAACCTCAATCCTGACCTCGACTTGGCCCTTATACTTGTTCTAGTCTTTTCTCTAACTTCGAATTTAGATATACACCCTCAACTACAACCTCTATCATAGTCCTAATTTTATAAACAAGATTTTTTTTTGTCCTAAAAAAATTTGATTATAATGTTTTAAAAAAAATGAAATTTTCAACATTTGTAAGAGAAGTTTAAAACAAAATGAAAATTAACAAATTCTTTTTCTAAAAAAAGTCACGTTTTAATTGAAAATAAGAAACAAAATGGTTGTTTAAAAAAATCTAGGACGAGGCTTAAACTACTAAATTTAATGTTTTCTATCTGTTTATTCAACAAACAAGAAGATTTTCACAATTATATTAAAAATTAATAATAATTTAAAAGAAATTTAAAATAACTAAACTTCTTTTTCTTGAAAGAAAACTCACACACACAAGCGTGTATGTGTGTGTGTATAAAGAAACCCAAAGGTCGTAAACTGTGCATATTTATTTTTTTATCCATTTTTTTGACAAAAGGATTAACTTTGATTTTTTATTTTTATTTTTTTTTATTTTTTTAGTTTGGGGATAAACATGACACAAATGTTAATATTTATTGCTTTTCATTTATTTATTTAACATAGGGGTTTATTCTAACATCTTTAGTTTAAAGAGATGAAATACGACATAACTTTTAGCACATTTCTCTAACCTCTGCTAGGGTTTTTCTCTCTTCTCCTTGTGAGCTTCTTCCGCGCCTCAAGAGTGGTTGACAGGTCAACCAGAGTCTGGTGCTGTCTTTGGGCTAGTCTCAAGACTTCTAAATTTAAAGTCATATACGACTCTACTATAAGATGAAGAGTTCGAATCCCTACCTAAGCTCAAAAAAAAAAAAAAAAGTATTCTCAGTTTTGAAATTGCCTTTTTTCTATTATCATTGATTGCCACCTTTAATTTTATTAGGAGATTTTTTTCATTAGTATTTGCATTATGGACTTTAACCAATTTTTATATAGAAAATTATATTTACATCCCTAACATTCTTATTGGCACCCCAAAACAAAAGTATTAATTTAAAAATTTAAAATTATATATTTTAATTTCTAATTAAAATCTTTTATATTCCTCAATCACTCTTCTTATCAAAAAAAATCCCTACATTAATGTGCAAACTGATTAACTAACTCAATATTTAAGAACCCTTGTTTTTATAACCCTTTCTCTATCAAAAGATAGATATTAAGATCTCCGTTGTTATACTTGAAAACACAAAGAACACTTGGTTTACGTTAGGCCACAAATTCATCAGACCACTGGACAAGGTACTTACTCATGTGTGTGTGCATATATACATACCTAACATTTATTAATCTCACATGCAAGTTGTTGGGTACAATTCAGACAGGCCTAAATTGTCTACAAGCCTAGACGGCCCAGTGTTAAAATGAGTCAAATAGATCGAAGTGAGTCAATCGATGTGAGTAAGGCTAATCAAATTGACGTTTTGTTTAGTTCGATTGGTGCGATTCTTGGTGCGTGAAAAAAAAATTGATTTATAGTTCAAAAAGTTTGCATATATTATACTAATCCATGCACGTATAATATTTCATCGGAACACGTCTTTTATAGGAAATATTTTGATTCAGATGTAGATTTTTGTACATTATTTTAACCTTTTATCCTTAAATATATAAAATTTTCTTGCAGATCCAAAAATATTATTTTTCAAAGGATCCTTAAAAATGCTTATCTCACCTACGTGGTTTTTTTTTGACTCACTCTCAGGTACTAGCTATTTTCTCATACGTATCCTCAGCAATTTTTCTCTGATATGCCTCTATTAAAATCTCTCTTTTTTTTTTTTAATTTTTTATCCAAAAATGTACCCTAATTATTTTTAATAATTCTTACTAACATTACTTCAACCACTTTATGAAAAAAAAAATGGTGCGAAACACGATGGAAATGGAGCACAAAGTCGTTGAGCTCCGAACGACGATGGAAATGGAGGACAACAATGTTCAAAAAACAATGAAATTGGAACGATGGAAGAAATGAAGAACGGTGTCAGCGAGCTTCAAAAGATGATGAAAAGTGGACCAAGAATCAAATGATCGACAGAAATGGAGGACGGCGACCTTCAAACGACGGCGAGCTTTATACGACATAAATGGTGACTTTCATGGCCATGAAGAGACCCCATCAGTCCCGAAAAAGACAACATCGCAATGATAGAGTGCGGAAAGAGATAGATGGAGGGAGTAAGAAAGAGAAGAGAAAATGAAGAGAGAGAAGAAACAGAGAAAGAAGAAGGGGTATAAAAATAGATAATATTATTACCAAAATTAGAGATGGCCTATTAATTTTTAAAAATTGAAATGTGTTATTTACTTCCAACTCGTTAATAATTTGGTATATCTGTTATAATCTCCAAAAAAAAAAAAAAAAGAGAAAAGCAAACTAAGAAGCCCGAAACAAGCGTTTCAAATAGAACGGACGTTCTGAATTGAAACCATCCGAACCTTTAAATTCTTATATGTATAGTTAGACTAAGAGAAAATTATACAAAGTGTTCCTTGTAAATATATCTTATTAAAAATGCCATTTTTTTTTTTACTTTTTAAAACAGTCTTTTTTCAAAAACAAATTTTAATTATAATTACACAATTACTATTTTTTTTATTATTTCTTCTAATTATCCTTAAACCTAAATCAAACCCTATATCATTTCAAATCCTTTTCTCTCTCCTCTTTTTATGTCTCCCTTTCTCTCTCTTTCGCTTCCTCCTTGCGCCTCCTTCTCTCTCTTCCCCCTCCTCCCACTTTCTCTTTCTTTCTCCTCTCCATTCACCCTCTCTTCTCTTTTCTTCATCTTCTTTTTTCTCTTCAACAGATTGTTGTAGGAGATCAATGCTGGGATTTCCGATGGTAGATCCTCCATCACGGCTAGCAAAGCTCGTCACAGTCTATAAGAAAGCCAGTGAAGATCGTTACAATCTGTAGGAGTGTCAACGAAGCTCGTCACGATTTGTAGGAGTTTCGACAAAGCTCGGTGTGAGGATCTAGCCGTCATCCAATGGTCGATCCATCCACACCTCTTTGTTGATGTTGGTCTATGAGAGAATGGTAACCGCGATTTGCTAGAGAACGAGATTGGACCAGATTTGCACTAGACTTGCACCAAGGAGTTGCTATCTGTGGTTGAATCCTCAGGTGCAAGAGATCGTTGAAATCTAATCACATTTTAAAGATCTCATTCTCTTTTTTATGTTCTTTCAGTATGAAAGAAAAGCATATAAATCCTAAAGATAACGACAAAAAGGTATGTTATATTATTAACCTTTAATTTTTTTTTTTCAGATTATTAGCCATATATTATGGTGAAGACATTTGTAGTTGTTTTAATGCTTCCTTTTTTATTCTATTGTTATATTATAATATGATATACCAATAATTAAGGTATGTTATATTATTGTTTTGCATAACAATTGTTTTTCAAGCAACTCTTTTTTTCCTACCGGCAACAAGATATTATGCTTCATTGAGTTATTACAATGGTGGTTTGCTTGATTAATCGTTGCTGTGTCATAAGAGGTTTTTTTTTTTTAATTGAACATGTGAGATAAAGTTGATAACTATAGTTTGCTTCTTGTTTATTCTTATCTGATAATTTCTTATGTGGCTATGCATTAAAGCTGTTGTGAGACGTCTGATGCATTAAAGCTGTTGTGAGACGTCTTATTGTCAGACGATTGACCGTTAAAAATTGCTTGGTTTGTTTGTGTAATTTTTTGGACTTTTTCTTGTTTGCTGTGAGAGGAAGCCAAAGTTTGCTTAGTGTGGTTTTTGGTTTCGAAAATTAATTTGAAGATAATCTGGTAGTTTTTTTTTTTTTTGTTATAATAGAGATGATTATTGGGAACTGATTATGGAGAGTATTATTGAGATATGTTTTTGAACGTTAAAAAAATCTATAAAAATATGTTGGAATCTAGTAAGTTCTATGTTGGAACCTAGTGGGTTTTGTGTCTAGTGAGTTCCAAGACAGAATCTTTTGGTTTCGGTGATTTTTTGGATGAAATTTAGAGGGTTTCGTGTTAGAACATGGCGGGTTTCGATTAGTTCGAGGCTAGGTTTTGGCAGGTTCTAAGACAGAATCTGATAGGTTCAAACAAATATGTTGGAACCTTATAGGTTACAGCTTGGCACCTACACCAATGACTGGAGGCAGTTGGCATTTCTTTGTTTCAAAAAAAAGTTAGAATTTGGTAGGTTCTAAGTTGAAACCTAGCAGGTTACAACCCGGCACCCGCACTGGCAACCGGTTGTGGTTGGCGCTTTTTTGTTTAAAAAAAATATTTTTGAATATGGTGGGTTTAGAACCTAGCATGTTACAATCTGACACTACGCTTCGACGACCGGAGATAGGTTTTCATAGGTTCCATGATAGAACCTAGTGGGTTTCAAGTTTCACGACAGAATTTGATAGGTTTCGAGATGGAACCTGGCGGGTTCTATTTCGAGAAGAATGATAATTTGGTCTTTTAATAAATCTCCAATTATTTGTTAGTACTTAGCAGAATTTAAAAATTTTTTATATTAGAGTATTTTCTAAAACACAAGTTTGACACGCTATATGTATAAATTAATCAGATCTTACTAACCTCGTAAATGCAAAAAAGCTCCTACAATCTGTGAAAAGTATAATATTCTAGAAGAGCCTCAACCAACTAGTCTTCTTTGCTATTCTCTATCCCCGATCGAAGTGTGTGTGGGACCATTTCATTCAGCCTTTCCCTGATAACTCTTCTTCTAGCCAATTGAAAAAAACCCAAAGCTATAATTCGTGATTTATAAACAACAGCTCTTCGGGGAGTCTCTGCCTCACTGGCAGAGTCTCACTCTAGATTTTTTAACTGATCTAAATAACAATGAGTCTCACTCCCCTTTAGATAGAGGTTGGGCTCAAGAGTAAGTGCTTATCAGATAAGGCCTCGAAAATTCGAATCAGAATCAAATCAGGAAAAATATCTGATAAAATCTACATGAAAACGAGTGATTTAGTTAGCGCTTAGTCAGCAGGCCAAACTAGCAGATCGGCCTACCGAACTTATTCCATCAGCAGGCCAAACTTAAAGATCGGCCTGCCAAACTTACTATAAATGATCCCTACGATTCTTTATTTTCCACCCGAGATTCTTAAGATAGAGCTGTAATTTTAATTCAAATAATCTAATAGAAAAGTTATTGGATTAAAACCATCATATCTAGATAATCTCTAGGAAAATAAATATTCTTGATAATTCAACAAGTTTTCTTGAATTAATTTAAAAATTAATCCAACTGATAAACAGACATGAATTATCTTATCTCGATAATTCAACAAGTTCATCTTGAATTAATTTTTACAAAATTAATTCAACTGATAAACAGACATAAATTATCTGATTCTATTGAATTTTCAGCCAATCTAATAATATGACACAAGTCACCAATTATTGAAAAAGTAGGTCGTATCGTTATAGGATTTTTATGAGCTAGCAAAAGGGACCTGATGGACCTATATAGTTCAAGCTCCCGATAATTATGAAACCCAATATCTCAGATATACATTTCATAATTATCAACTCTAACGCTACTTTACTAAAAGCTTAGAGCTACACTCTCGAACTATATAAAATTACGAAGCCTTTATAGCTAAGTTTTCATGACATATCATAATGTGTCGTATCTTAATAGGATTATTCATAATCGGCTTAAGGACAAGTTCTGTCTTACCTTCTCGATTATTTTTATCTTACGTTTCATTATCTCACAATTGAAAAACTTACCGTCTAAAAACAGTATATCATTCGGTTACACTTATGTATCTAAATAGTTGAACGCTCTAGTTTTTCAATTATAAGATAACACATATAAGTGGATATCAACTACTCAGAAAGAGGAGCTATGGATTCCATATTTATGAATAACAGGTCTATGTCGTTAAGATTCGTGTCTCAAATGTACCGGCATACGTACCACTATAAAAATGTGGATGTCACCTTTTGGTACATCAAAAGGCACAAGTCAAGACAATGGGCCAACTATCCATCTCAAGATTAAGATACAACACAAATAATTGTCTAAAGTGAATCGATTTGTCGAGACAGAATTATTAATCTAAATCAATTCACTTTATGTCCCAATCCAACACATCGTCACCTATGATAATGTGCCGATATTTTTATTTAAGGAGTCCATCTCTGATGATCAAAACAAATCATCTCCCATTAGGGATATAGACAACATAACAATCTTTGCATGAATAAAGCACCCAACTTTATTTCCTCGATTGCGGATCTTATGATTTAGACCATTACCTTAAGAATCGTGTCTTCCACATAATTTGTCCATTATATGCCCAACTCTTAAAGGTTTAGACCGATAGTCTAGACTATTGTTTGCTTAACATACATTTAACAAATATGAACGTAAAAATGACAAGATTTTGGCTTATAAATAATAAATAATTCTTTATTGATAAAAATGTCTCCAAAAACATATTACATTTTTACTTCTTAAGGCATACATGTCCGAGTTGAAACCTAGCAGGTTACAACCTGGTACCTGCACTGGCAACCTGTGGTGGTTGACGCTTCTTTGTTTCAAAAAATATTTGGAAATATGGTGTGTTTCAAGTTGGAACATAACATGTTACAATCTGACACTACGCTTCGGTGACCAAAGACATGTTTCGATAGGTTCCATGATAGAACCTGGTAGGTTTCAAGTTTTACGACAGAATTTGACAGGTTTCGGGATGGAACCTGATGGGTTCCATTTCGGGAAAAATGATAATTTAGTCTTTTAATATGTCTTCGATTTCTAATAAAGCGCAGTTTTGATAAGTAATTTGTCAGAGGACATTTTTAATAAAGTGGTGTATTTAGAGGGCATTCTTACAAGTTGCCTTTTGATTAATCAAGAAATGCAGAACTCAATAAAAACTTTTACTTCCAAATTTGATGAAAATAATACTATAAAGGGTAATACGACTACAATTTTCTCTCTTTATTATGCAATAACCCAGATATGTCTCTTTCAAATTAATGTTCTGGCGGATTTTTACTCCCTCATCATCAACCTTATGTCGCGTACCAATCGGTCCAAATTACAAAAAGATGACCCACCTTCACTTACACTCTCTCTAGCCAGTTTAGCCATCTTAGCCGTTGATCTCGCAAACTCCTCCCTCCTCTCCACCGTTAGATCATTGATCATCTTGCACACAACTTTTCTATCACAAACATCCTTCATGTCAATCCCAAGCTTCCACACTTCACAAATAAATCTGCTATTAATTTGTTGATCAGCAAAATAAGGCCAACATATCATAGGAACCCCAGCCACTATACTCTCCAAAGAAGAATTCCACCCACTGTGCGTTAAAAACCCACCCACAGCTTGGTGGGCGAGCACCTCCTCTTGTGGGACCCACCCCACCATGTACCCTCTCTCCCTAGTCGCCTCCGATAGCTCCTCCGGTATCTTACCGTCGCCGTCTTTTTCTGCAACCAAGTCCGGCCGTATGACCCATAAGAACCGCTTGTTGCTGTTCACCAAACCGTGCCAAAACTCTAATAAATCTTCCTTTGTCATAACCGCAATGCTGCCAAAACTCACGTAGATCACAGACTTGGGAGGCTGAGAGTCAAGCCAATCCATGCAGCTTTTGTCCACATCAAAGAGACTGTTTGGAGATTGAGAAATTGAATTCAAATCCTTAATTTTCTTGGAAAGCCTGAAATTTAGGTGGGCATGGAGAGGTCCAATTGTGTAGATTTTGGGGCACTTTGTTTGGATATGGGAGATAATAGGACCTTCAAGATCATCAAATGTGTTGAGTATCAATGATTGGGCTCTACGGCTCTGGTGGGTCTGTTTAGAAACTAAGTGGAGAAAGGGGTCCGATGTGTCGCTCACTCGGCAGAATCTTGGCAAGTCACGACACCGCAAAAAGCTTTCCATGCCCGGCACACCTCTTATTAGCCTGTCCATGTCTTCTTTTCCTAATTGACACGTAATTTTCGAGGTCTCTTATCATGAATCATAAGCCAAGTTCATAGATCCTAGACATATTGAGACACTAAAGCCGCCCTGCTAATGCTACAAACACTACAAGAAAAACTACATTTAACGACATATTATTTATTACATGTAGTTTGTAAATGTCGTTAAAAAATACATACAACGACATCTTCAATAAAGATGTCTTTAATAACATTTGAAATAATAATTAACAACATCTATATAGATGTCGTATTAAAGATCTTCTTTTAACAACAATAATTTAGTATCGTTAAATCATTTAACGACAAGTAGGAGATGTCGTCAAAGACTTGAAGATTCCACGACATCCCTTATAGACTATATCTTGACCAATGTTGTCTATAAGGGGTGTCGTAAAATCTCCAAGGCTTTAACGACATCTCTTACTATATGTCGTATTAAAGGTCTTCTTTTAACGACAATAGTTTAGTGTCGTTAAATCATTTAACGACAAGTAAGAGATGTCGTTAAAGCCTTGAAGATTCTACGACACCCCTTATAGACAACATTGGTCAAGATATAGTCTATAAGGGATGTCGTGGAATCTTCAAGTCTTTGACGACATCTCCTACTTGTCGTTAAATGATTTAACGATACTAAATTATTGTTGTTAAAAGAAGATCTTTAATACGAC
>CAMOHE010048898.1:0-10662 GCA_946598075.1 Artocarpus hirsutus | reverse complement strand
TCAAAACACTCATCCAATCCCATTGGAACCTAAAGACATCATTAAATCCCTTTAAGATCAATCCATTTTTCATCCCAAATAACCCCATGTAAGAGAAAGATTGAAACCATCATTGATGGGTAACCCTTCTTTCTCAATCTAGAATCTCTCTTTAAGCCTTAAGCTACCTTCCCATCTCAAATGTCCTCTTATAGCACTACTAATCTTGCAAGGGCTAATACACTATATCATTTCATTAAAAATCCTATATTTCCAACAAATAGGCATGCCACCACCATTAAGTGCATAGGAAATTCCTCCATAAATGTTCATGTCCCTTTCCCATGCTACGCACTCACTTAGAGGCCTCTTTTAGCAAATTCATCGCTTCCAAAGGGTTTGGAACTACAATGGTCTCACCCTCGAACTTAATCATCCTTGGGGCTACTTGGGTTCAACCATAACCCAGTTGGGGCTATTATAAAGCAAGCCTAAAACAACATGATTTGGCAGCTCACAGGGTCGAAAGAGCTGCCATAGACCTAATCAGTTCCAACACCTATAGCATAGCCACTTCAGCTCTTGTCAAATAGCACCTAAGCCAGTAAAAAGAAGCCACGAAGTCTACACCCTCCACATATGAAGGCCCATACAAAAGACCCCAACAATAGCTACCCTTTTTTGTTACTATTTTTAATGGAGCTAAAATATATATGGCCAAAAAACCATTGAACGAAAAAAAAAAGTTGTTATAAGCAAAAAGCCATCACAAAAGCCAAAAAAAAAAAAAAAAAGTGATCCAAAAAAAATTATACAAAAAAACTAAAAATTATAGGAACCTACTTTAATCTATTAAGGAAAATATACATGTAATTTAAGAATTATATGCAAAACATAGATAAAATTCCTCAAAGAAGTCCATAGACACACATACACACGTACATACACACACACATACATCCATATATATATATATATAAGCATTCAAGGAAAGATGTGTGGCAATAGTCTGTTAAAAATATCTGTGCAAGATTTACAAAAACAAAAAGATAAAAAAAAGACATAGCAATAATTTGTTTGGTTCATCTCCAATCTAGTCCTCTTGTCAAGAAAATCACAATGCAAAAATCATCTAATAAGTGATATGTGTGTACGAACAAATGATTTCTCTCTCTCTTATGTAAGGCTTCCTTTTTCTCTCTCCCACTATTTGCTAGAAATCTGGAATAGGCATTAAGCATTTTTAGATAATGGCAAAAAAAAGGAGTAAATCTGGGGCTTGCAAGGGATTAAAGGGGATGACACTCCTGTAATTTTGCTCAAAACAAGTGACTTGTTAATAAATGGGTTTGTATGAAAAAGTAGAGATGACACTTGTGAAAAGAATAGAGTGAGAACTAAAAAAAGTCTGAAATAAAGTCTGTATTTAGTACTCTTCTAAAGAAGATTAATAGAAAGTGGAGATTTTGAAATAGAGAAGTTCCCTAAAATGTCGAGCCTATAAAACAAAATTGACAAATGATCTTTTTCATTTCCACAAACAACCACCACTCAACTGTGTAGTGTAAAAAGTGATCACAGCATCATTTTGATTATTGTCACCATCCACTCTCCACCAAACTCCTACTAAAGCCCCCTTCCACCATTGGAGCTCAAATGAGATTGTCGAAGCTGCCCACCCCACCAACGTTGCACGTAGACCCCCTACCTTGAATCTCTGACGATCAAGACACTAGGCCCATGATCTCGTCATCACAACCTTTATGCCAAAACTCCATCAATTAGAGACAAAGCTAAAGAAGGACCAGGGGGACCTTAAGCCCCCCTTTGAACTTTTTTTATATTTACACTTCTATACGTAAATTTCTACTAAAATTATATATAGTCTCCTCTTAAAAAAAAAAAAAAAACTTGATCTTTTCCCCCTAAAAAATGTAACATTATCACCTTAAATCAAAGTCCAACTAGTATCCTCAGATAATTAGCAAAGATCGTCCCCTCCTATTAATAGCTTAGATAATTTATCAAATTAATTTTATTTATTTATTCTCACTTATATTCTTTTTTATTGATCTTTTTCACATGTGTACGTATTTAATTATATTGTTCTTGACATTACTTATATTTAAAGTTTTTTTTAGTACATATCATTAAATTCATAAATTTAGTACATTACTTCATAAATTCATTAAATTCATAAAGTTTTTCTTGACATTACTTTATATTTAATCATAAATTCGTCAAATATGTATTAACTAGATTTTATATACATTTTTTTTATCAAATGTGTTTTTATTCCAGTAAGTAGTTCTTAGATCAAAAAATATTGATCATCTTGAAAAAAAAGAAATAGTTGAAAAAAACAAAGTTATCTATATTTTTATAACATTTGATTTCTTTTCTTTTGGTTTTACATTCTATTTTCTTTGTTCTACTTAATACACAAGAAACTGAGTTTTTTTGTCTAATATTTGATGAAAATTTATTGGACATTTTAGAATAGATTTTGAAAGGAAAATAAAATCAATCTTTTGAAAGGTGATTAATGGTGGTAAGCCTTAGCAAGAGAGTCAAAATTTGATAGATTCTAAAAGGAGTACCAAACTAAACCTCTCTAGAATATTGTCGTTATTGAGTATACTTGTGAGCAAGGATAATTTCTGCATAGAATTGGTTCTAATAAATTAGTTTTTGACTCTAAAACTTAAGACACAGTAAAAATAAACACAAAATAAGGGGTTTTGGAAATTAATTAATTAAATTACTAAATTAAAGAAAACATATATAAATAAATAAATAAATACAAAACAATTATAATAATACCCGCTAAAGGATCATTCTCTACAGGTATTTACGGGTGATATGGGCGGTTTTTTCCCTCCAAACCACTGACCAAACCAAAAATAAATATTATTTTTGGACAGTTTGAGCGATGTAACATTGTTTATAAAACTAAACTAAACCAAATCACTTATAAGCTGAATGGATAGTTTGACATAGGTGGTTTGTGCTTAAGATTAATTTTTTTTTTTATTTGAAAAAATTATAAAAGATGTAATAGGCCATTTGGTATGTAAGTTCAAAATTGTTTAAGATAGTTTAAACCATAAAGGTGGTTCAAATTGATGTTTAGTGAAATAATAACTTAGGCTAGTTCAAACCATGAAGGTGGTTTTAAAATGGCTAAAACCCCCAAAATCTAAACTTTGCCCTTCAACTTCATACGGTTTGAATCATTTTCTATAGTAAAAACCATTCTTATTTTCTTTTTTCTTTCATAAACCATATTTTCAAAACACCAGTTCTCGTTTTAAACTTGATATAATGTTTTATTCTCGTTTTAAACCTTTACGTTCCAAATGTCAGTTCAAAACACTATTTAAACTATATAGTTTAGAACTCATAGTTCAAACCATAAAGTTCTAAACCATACTATTTCGAACCTACACACCAAACGAACCATCAAAGTTTATCTTTCAAAGAATTAATACAAACAAAAAATGAAATTAAAAAGTCACAATAATACAAATTAAAGTTCACCAACAATCAAACTAAAAAGTAAAAAATATAATTAATTAATATAAGACAACACAATTAAATTTTAAACTTGAATTAAAGATTTTCATTGGCGTTGATAACCTCTCCTCCTTCTAATATCTTTAATCGACGCAATGGTGAGTTGGGTTGGCAACACAGAGAGATGACATAATAGTGATGGCATGGTGAGTAGGGCAACGGCTATGCAGAGAGAAGCCATTGGTTGCTAGATGGGGGGCTAGGGTTACATTCCATGTGTTAGTCTTAGTTGTATATATTGTCTCTTTAATTTGCTTTTGTTTTATTGAATGTTGATAATAAGTGATTAAGAAAAGTGTAATTATAAAGTATAGAAACGTGTATCTTATATATGTAGACCTTCTTTTAATGATCAATGAAAATATTCTATATAAAAATAATGAAAGTTACTATATAAAATATATTTTGAAAATAAGAATTATATAATATGACAGTTTATTGGGCGATAGGGATGGTATTCTTACTCATAAGTATAGGTATCCGCAGGTACTTGCCCCTAATAAGGTAAGTATGAGGGATACAATATGGGAGTGGAGGCAAGTACGAGGGTTAAAATTAACCTCCAAGTATGGGGCGAGACGAGGATGAGGGAAGCTCCTCCGCCTCTAACCTAATTATATGTTTCTTATTTTTCATAGCATTATGTGTGCATATTTTTATATATTTGTTTATGTATATTTAGATATATATGTAAAGGACATTGACACATTAAATTATAATAATACGGAAAACATGAAACTATTTAAAAAATGGACAAGAATGAGATAAATGCAGTATTTACTTATGCTTATTACTTTTTTTAGTTTTGAATAAATTTAATTAAAATATTAAATTTCTTGTTATTTGTTATCACATGATTTACGTTTTTCAATTATATTGCTTAAGAATGATCAAATAATAGAGTTGGCGTGAAGCTATGAAAAGAATAAGCAAAGAAAAAGAAAAATATTTTTAGTATTTTAATGTTTTGATTTACATTATAATTTTAGTTCTCAAATTTATGGACTTTGGATTTTGTTTAAGGTTTATTTTATAAGACAAACGTGATTATATTGCTAAATTAAAAATTTACTTAATGGAATTTGATTCGAATTTAATAATGTTACAACAATTTTAAAATTCTAAATGGGTAAATGAGTAGGGTATGAGGATAGTTCCCCGATAGGGATTCCCCGACCGCGCCCCTGCATTAAATTAGGTGGGTATGGAGGACAAAAGAGTAGTAAGGTATGGTGGCGGGGGAAGCATACCTACCCCAGCCCTGGCCGTTGCCATCCCTAGTGGGTGGTTAAGAAGTTCAAACCACTAACCAAAACCACCTAAAGTATTTGTGTAAAAAACCACCCAAGTTGTCCAAAATTAAAAAAAAAAAACAGTGGTTTGGTTTGGTTTAGTTTGGGTTAGATAGTTTGGGTGGATTAGTAGATTTTTTAAACACCCATAATCTCCACCACTAAATAATAACGATAAAATTAATCATAGAATTATCTCAAATTCTCTATTGAAACTACTAATTGTAAACAACAACAAACTCTATTATCCAATATTTCCTTACTATGTCAGTTAATAAAACAAACTTTTTATTAAATCTTTTTTTAATTAAATAACCTAGAATAAGATCTCTAGATTTAACCTAATGAAAGTATTAAGATGAGAAAGCTAGATTGTTTAAGCAACAAATACATAAACTCGGTTCAATTAACCTAGGTTATGTTCTACATGCAATCATACGAAAACTTGACCATAATTAATGATGACAATTTGCTACTAATGATTACAATAACAAGATAATTACGGATCAAGCATTCTAATCTAGTAATAGATCATTCTTAAGTCCTGTTTAGTTGCATACCTAAACAAAATAAGAAAATAGTTATGAATAAAAATTATAGAAGAACATAAACAACCTCAACTGGAAAATTGGAAAAATTTTTGACAATCAATCAAACAACCATGCCTAGGGTTTTGAAATCACCCTCAACTACAAACAAAACTAAACTAAAAACTTAGAAAAAGAAAAGAAGGAATGAAGAAGAAAAAGTATGATTATGGCATCGAAGAATTTTCCACGCGGATGAAACTCCCTGAGTAGAGCCTTTCCCTCATCTCTTCTTTTGGTTTCCTAAACTATGAAAAAGGATACCTAATTGTGTTTTAGAATGAGTATTTGTAGATTTGCCAACTAGGGCTGAAACGAAAATCAAAGACCTTATTTGGACCAATTTTTGGAGGAAAATTTGATGACACGCACTGCAACCCTAGTTTTTGTCACCCAAAGTGTGCTCTAACTCTGCCCGGCACCATAGTGCACTCCTGATATGCCATATGGGTGCTCTGCAGCCCTTTGTCCTTAGGCTTTTGTACTTATTTCACTCGTTTTGTAGGCCACGATGCTCGACAAACTTTGAAATGAATAAACTTGATCCTCAAAGGTTTTAAATCCTTGTTTTTTACCCACTTTTCATTTCATTACTTTAAAACAACTACAAAACACAAAAACACATAAAAACACATTAAAAACAAAAAAAAAATAACAAACAAATACGATGAAGAATGATGAAAAAAATAAGTGAAGTTAAGAAGTTATCAAATGGAAGAATGCCCAATTATTTAAGTTTATTAAGTGAAAAAGCATCTTCAATGGCGCTAACAATAAAGTTATTATGCAATATTTTAAGGCATTGAAATCTATTAGGGACAATAATGTTATTTAATAATTGTTTATTTTGATTAAATATTTGTTGCAGTTATTAGTCCCCTGATTGAATTTTCTTACTTCATTACTGTCATTAATCACAACCCCTAGCCTTGCATGCCACCATGAATCCCTATATCATTGCCACCCTCTTTGTCATGTTTTCTGTCATTGCAAAGCTCCTCCCTTATTGAAGTTCACCATTGTCAAGCTAGTAAATTGAAGCTTGTGTAACAAAGCATAAAGAGAAGAAAGAGAGGCTTTTAAACTAAGATAAATAAATCAAATGGTCCTCACCTTTTGAGTAAGTAAAGATTTGATCCTATATTCTTTTTGGTTTAATTTCACTTTTGGCCCTTGAACTATGCAACTTGTTCTATTTTGGCCTTTAAACTTTAAAACACAGCAAATTCACACCCCTAAACTATTAAACTTGTCTCATTTTGACAATTTTGTTACTAATTTTGTTAAATATTAAGAGAAAATTGAGCCAATAATTTCACTTTTACTCCTAAACTATGTAACTTGTCCCATTTTGACTCCTAACTTTAAACTATAACAAATATTATACTTGACCTATGAAACTTGTCCTAATTTGGTCGTTTAATTACTAAATCTATTAAATATTGATGAATTAAATACATATACATGCATATGATTTGATGATTAATTATAAATCAACAGTCAAGATTAAATTTTTTGTAATTGAATTCACGCATCTTAAACCTATAAATAGAAAATTCATAAACAAATGTACATTTCTGTTGACTTAAAATTACAAGAATTTTGAGGGTTTTTTTTTATTATTAAGTCTGATTAATGAAGCATTCATTATTATGTCATTTTCTAAAGTTTAGTCATAAAATAACAAGTAAGTTATATTGTAGTATCTATGTGTATTTTTATTAGGTACAAATATATCCAAGTGTTTTTTGTTTCTTATTTGTTCATATTTATTTTATTTTAATTCATTTTAAATCATATGATGGAGAAAATTTGATAAAACTTACTGAAAAAAATAGTGAACCTTTTATGAACAAAATTATAAAAATAGAAGAAAAATAGTAAAACTTGTATAATAGATAAACATAATTTAGATCTTTTGACTTCAAAATAAATGTTGAAAAAATATATACAGCCAAATGGTTAAAATAGTCGTTTACCTCAATCTGTTAATATTTAACAAATTTAGTGATGAAAAGGTCAAAATGAGACAAGTTTTATAGTTGAAGGATGTGATTTTATAATAGTTTAAAGTTTAAGGGTTAAAATGGGACAAATTTCATAATTAGGGGTCAAAGGTGAAATTATTAGCTCAATTCCATTAATATTTAATAGATTTGGTAATAGAAGGGCCAAAATAGAACAAGTTAAATTATTTAGAAGTATGATTTGCCATGTTGTAAAATCCAATAGTCAAAATAAAACAAGTTGCATAGCTCAATGGCTAAAACAGAAATTAACCCTTCTTTTTTATTCGATTGCCCATGGACTCACTTTTGGAAACACCTCAAATTTAATTAAATATTATTAGTGTGTGAAATAGTGAATTAGTGTGCCATAATGAATGTTTTAAACTTAATTTGATTATTTTGTGGTATATCTAAATTAGTGGTATTTTGATTATTTTAATAATTTTTAATTACCTTAAATTATTTTTACTTGTCATTTTGAATTTTGAAACAAAACAATTTGTCAAATGTCAAATATATCCCGTTTTACAAAACCATGGGTGGCACATGGTTTCTACACAAGGAAACTACCCATTTCTCCCTCTATTTATTCCCTCCCTCTCTCTTTCTCTCCTCACTCTCGCTTCACTCTCTCTCTCGTCTCTCCCTCTCTATGTGTCTGTCTTTCTCTCCACTTTCTCTAATTCAAAATTTGAATTTAATCTTCAATTTTTCAACGAATTAGAAGCTCCGGAATGTATTTAGACAGTTATAAACTCGATTTAAAGCTTTGATTCGAGGTTAGTTTTTAAATTTCAAAACTTTTCTAATTTTTTCAATTTTCCTTGTATTTGAAATCTAAGTTCATTTAAGCTTAGAAAACCTTTAATCTGAGTTAGAAGAACTTAAAATAACTAGAATCTGAGCATAGTCTGAAGAAAAATAGATTTAAATCAAGATTTTTTTATTTTTCTCTATTTTTCCTATTTTTGGGTTTTCTTGAATTTTTATATGGAAATCTTATTTAGATTAATTTAAAACTGTCTTATAATGTTTTTTCATTATCTATAAATGTTTTTTATGCTTGAGAACTAAGAATTATAGGTTGAAATGAGGAATTGGGCTCGGATAGGCCAAAACCCGTGCCTGAAAAATTCTAAAATTTTCTAGTTTGGTAGGCTAGATTCATACGACAAGCAGGTCGAACCTAGAAAATTATGGCAAGCCAAACCTGATTTGTCAGCAAGTCAAACCAGGGAGACCAACAAGCCAACCAGGCATAGTGAAAATTTGTTGTTTTTTGCCCCTTTTTACCATTTTGGACCCTGATTGAGATTTCAACTTTATAATATGATGTTGTAAATACAAATGGCACACTAGGACACTATGAGATAATTTAGTAACATAGAATATCATAAGCTAGATGCTAATAGACTCAGTTTATATATTTAAGGTTGTTCGTGGTTCTACGGAGCTAACGTATAACGGATCGAGACTACGGTGTAGGATACTGGCACGAGTATTGAGGTAGGACTTTTACCCCTTTCTTTGGCAGCCAAGTTTTTAAAATTTTTTGGCCTCAAAAGGGTCTTTATTAAAATTTTTTCAATGATCGATTAAAAAAGGATTTCTATTGATTGTCTTCACAAATGGTAGATCGAGGTGATTTTTATAATAAACCTTATAATGAATGTAAATGAAGATACTTGGTAAACATAGATTTTTGATTTTTGATAACTAATATAAATATATAGACGGGCATGATGCCATATCAAAGATCAGATCGTGTAGTGTGCAGACTTAGGGGCAGGTCCCGAAACCCAGCTAGACCACTACGGTGGTATTATATATGTGGTTTGCCCAAGAAAGATAGAAGGTAGTTCTTGGATGAACTGCTTTAATGAGACTTATTTGAAAGAATTTATTTATTTAACTTTGTTTTTGAATTATTTCTTTGAAAGGTAAATTTGTATTTAAATTATTTATCTGTTTTTAAAAGTATAGTCTTACTGAGCCTTTCGTTCACTTTTTATCTATTTTTAAAACCTTTTTCCTCCAAGGTGGAGTACAGCTTAGGATCGGAGAAGAGTCCGTTGACTGGACCTGCGAGCAGTAGAAGAGCCAAATAGATTATTTGAATTATAAAATCAAGACATGTTTTAATTTAACTTTCTCCCTTTATTTTGGACTATGGTTGTAATTTAATATTATCAATACTATGTGCGTGCACAAGTTGTGGGTCTGTGGAACCCAACACATATTCTTTTTTGCTTTATTATTTTATTTCATTTTGTGTTTATCTTACTTATTTAATTCTTGTAAATATCTACTTAAAGGGCTTTTAAAATTATCACTTATTTCTTAATTAAATTCCCAAACTTGTGTTTTAATTAAAATTTCTTCTTAATTGACCAAATTAAACCGTCACGTCACCTCCCGTACTCCGGGGTGTGACATCTTTTAGTTCAAAAGGGATTTTACATAAGGTAAATAAACCGAATGGTCCTTACCTATATATATATATATATTTATTTATTAGACCCCATTATAGTTACGGCTAACGGCACATATAATTTATTGCTCCATTGATCGACATTTAAATTAAATGAGATTGTGTTGCCTATATAAATGACACAATGTTTGGCTAGATGGATGTAACACCCTAAAGTTAATTAAGTGTAATTAAAATGCTAAATGGTGGGTTAGTGTGCCATAATAAGTGTTTTAGAACTTAATTTGATTATTTTATGAAAATTAAGAAACTTTGTGTTAATTTACTCTTTTAATGATTTTTAATTTTTCTAAATTGTTTTTAATTGTTAATTTTATTTTTAATAAAGTAATTTGATTTTGAAAACAGTGTATTGTTGTACACAGTTTTGTACAACTGTTTTTCCTTTTTCCTCTATTTATTTTCTCTCTCTCTCTTCCTCTCATTTTCACTTTCACTTTCTCTCTCCTCTCCCGCTTGTTCTCTCTCTCGGTTTGCTCTCTCTCTCTCATTCTCTCTCTAAAATTTTTGAAACAAAATCTGATTTCAAGTTTTGGGATTGTGGATTGAAGGCTCGGGAACGCGATTGAGCAACCACAACTCGATTCAAGCTTCGATTTAAGGTTAGATTTCAAAATTTCTAAACTTTTTCACTTTTTTAAATTTTCTTGCATTTTGAAATTTAAGAGTTTCTAAGTCTAGAAAAGCTTTGATCTAGCTTAGAGTAACTTAGATTAACTAGGATTGAA